>SJYT01081690.1:5369-32410 GCA_006410635.1 Cephalophus harveyi
CACTGAAAAAATGCTTCCCAGGTGGCTCAGTGGTTTAAAAAAAAAATCTGCCTGCCAATGCAGGAGACCTGGCTTCGATCCCTGGGTGGAGAAGATCCCCTGGAGAAGGAAAGGCATTCCACTGCAGGATTCTTGCCTGGAGAATCCCATGGACAGGGGAGCCTGGTGGGCTACAGTCCACGGGGTCGCAAAGAGTCAGACACGACTGAGTGGCTTTCACATAGATGCTGTGTGCCTAGGTGATGCTCACACCCTGATCAGAAATGAGGAAAGCTGAAGATTTGCAGTCAGGTGACCCATCAGCTGAATGTCACTCCCGGGTTTTGACACTGTCCTATAGCAAGAGAAGATGTCACCGTTGAAGGTGGCTGGGTGAAATGACTCCACCGTTTTCACAGCTTCCTTTGAGCTCATGATCATCTTGAAATTACTAAAATAAAAACCAGAGAAATCATGACTTTGCGCTTCCCACGGTCTGCAGAGCTTTGCCTATGACTGAGACGGAGAAGGTGGTCAGTAATACAAATGCAACTGAGATATTTCAATTAAGATTTTTCAGGTCATTCGTCAAGGCGCAGGCCTCGGTTCTGATGGCGTGTTTTTTGTATAATGGGTTTGAGCGTTACCGCGTTAGCTTAGAAGCGGATAGCCATTCTGGGGCTTTTGGCAACAGAAAAATAATAGAGTCATCTGAAGGTGAACAGCGGTTGTCGTGTTTCCAGAGCCAGATTTTTGCTTCCTTGGCAATGCAGCAGACTCAAGTGTGCATCATAGGCCAGGCTCACCTTGCTGGCTCCTCCTGGGACATTGTCGTGGGAAGCTGTTCTGCATTTAATTGGCACCATAGTCGCTGGACAGGCTGGATCGTTAGCAGAAGGATAAAAGTCCATATTTAGGGACTTGCCCTGGTGGTGTCGTGGGTAGGAATCCGCCTGCCAGTGCCTGGGACCCAGGTTCGATCCCTGGTCTGGAAAGATGCCGCATGCTGGAGAGCCACTAAGCCCGTGAGCTGAAACGACTTAGCCCACGTGCCCCTCGAAACCGTGCTTTTGCAACAGAAGAAGCCACTGCAATGGGGAACTCGGGCACCGCGCCTCGAGAGTCGCCACTGCTGGCCACAACCCGAGAAAAGCCCGCCCACAGCACCGAAGACCCATCACAGCCGAAAATCAGTAAATATTTTAATGGTGTTCTTCGGTGTTCTTCCGCACTCCTGGTCCCGAGTCTTGCCAGCTTTTCAGTATCCCCTTCGTGGTCTTCACCTTGCAGATTTCTCTTAGGTGGGCAGAGTTTGAGGGTCTTAATCTCTTGGATTGATGCTTTTGAGCTGTGGTGTTGGAGAGGACTCTTGAGACTCCCTTGGACGGCAAGGAGATCCAACCAGTCCATCCTAAAGGAGATCAGTCCTGAATGTTCGTTGGAAGGACTGATGCTGAAGCTGAAACTCCAATCCTTTGGCCACCTGATGCCAAGAACTGGCTCATTTGAAAAGACCCTGATGCTGGGAAAGATTGAGGGCAGGGGGAGAAGGGGACGGCAGAGGATGAGATGGTTGGATGGCATCACCGACGCAATGGACAGGAGTTTGAGTACGCTCTGGGAGTTGGTGATGGACAGGGAGGCCTGGCGTGCTGCAGTCCATAGGGTCGCAAAGAGTCGGACACGACTGAGCAACTGAACTGAATCTCTTGGAGGGACTCTGAATGGTCAGAACAGCATGCGTTATCTAAAGACGCTCAACCTTTCCTAGAGGCCAGGCTTCCTGAACCTCAGCACTGTTGATGTATGGGCTGGGCGGCTATACTGAATTGTAGGTTCTTAAAACCGCATCCCTGAGCTCCACCCACTGCATGACAGGAACGCCCTGCCCCCCTCGCCCTCCGCGCTGACAACCAAAAATGTCTCTGACTTTTACCAAATGTCCTTCTGAGGGCAGAGCCACCCCTGGTTGAGAACCACTGTTAACACATCCTTCAGTTGTGGGATGTGTTTCTTTAGTTAGTTTTTATTGCAAAGTGGAGTTGTAACGAGATTCTCATTTCTCCCTTCTTTTTCATCTTCTTGGGCTGCATTTTGATTCTTTCTGCAGCACGCAAGGGAACTCTTAACAGTGGTCCTAGCGGTCCCTGTTTTTACTCAGTTTTTCCAGAGTATTTTTCCCCTCGAGGAAGGGGGGGAACTTCTGCCAATACTGTTCGCCAGCAGATAATAAAATAATTGGGAGTAACTGTCTTCAATCTGGGTTTTGTTTTTCTTTGGGTTTTGGTTTTTGGGTTTTTTTGTTTTTGTTTTTTTTGACTCCGGTGAGGAGATTAGAGAACCAGGAAAAGGGTGTTACTCTTAACATTCGTGAGTAATTGCGTCTCCAGAAATGATTCAGCAGCATTGCCCTCTAATTTCAGCAGCTGACAGGTCACCCTGTAGGCTCCACTGTGTTTCCTGGGAGCTTGGACTGCCTTCTGATGCTAGACACGTTTTCCCTCCCGGATTCAGGAAAGCATTTTAATGGTTCAGCTAGCTTAATTTAAACCCAGGTTCAGGGCTCATTGTTCAGCTGAGTTGCTAAAAATACTTCTCTGACTGCGGTGGCATTTTTACATTGCTAATGTTGTCCCCGTTTAAAAAGAGAATCCTTATGAAATGGTAAAGGCAAGCACTTGTGTGAGGCAGTGGTAGTCTTTGCTTTAGAAAGCATACAGGAAAATACTTGTTTCATCAGATAATAAGTAAGGAATACCTGAACGGTTTGTCCTCATGAGCACAGGATAAAAGTAATTTAAAAGCAGGTGAGGGAAATCCCTGGTGGTCCACTGGCTAGGACTTGGCGTTTTCACTGCTGGGACCGGGGTTCGATCTACAATCCTGCAAGCTTTGAGAAAGGAAAGGGAGAGAGCGAGCAAGGAATTAAGTCAGGGGAAACAGAAATGTCTCATTTCTTTGTTTCCGGTTCTTTGGTGATGTATCCCTGTCTCCTAGATTACCCCTAGGCTCTATGATTTGCTAGAAGGAGTCACAGAATTTGGGCTTCCCTGATAGCTCAGTTGCTAAAGAATCTGCCTGCAATGCAGGAGACCCCGGTTCGATTCCTGGGCCGGGAAGATCCACTGGAGAAAGGATAGGCTACCCACTCCAGTATTCTTGGGCTTCCGCTGTGGCTCAGCTGGTAAACAAAGAATCCGCCTGCAATGCGGAAGACCTGGGTTCGATGCCTGGGTTGGTAAGATCCCCTGGAGAAGGGATAGGCTACCCACTCCAGGATTCCTGCCTGGAGAATCCCATGGTATAGTCCATGGGGTCACCAAGCATTGGATACAACTGAGCGACTTTCACAGAATTTAGTAACTATTACACTTGCAGTGGATTACAGCAAAAAGATACGGATTATAACCTACTTCATAGTGGTATATTGGGTACTTGAGGTTGCTGAGGTTGCTGCTGCTGCTGCTGCTAAGTCGCTTCAGTCGTGTCCGACTCTGTGCGACCCCATAGACGGCAACCCACCAGGCTCCGCCGTCCCTGGGATTCTCCAGGCAAGAACCCTGGAGTGGGTTGCCATTTCCTTCTCCAGCTGAGGTTCCTAAGATCGTGGAAATGTTCTCAGTGAAGTAAATAAAGGTTAATCATGTGAGGTGCTGCATATGTGAGCTGACTTTATTGTGTAGACCTTCCACAATGTATATCCATGTGTCAGATAATCACAGTGTATACCTCAAACTTAAACTTTGTTACATGGCACTTATGTCTCAAGAAAAGTCAATCGAAAAGATCAACAAGTTCATCAAAGTCGATGCTACGTCTCCATTTTTGTTACATTTCTCTTAATCGTATACCATTGGGTGTATATTTTGTTTGTTCAGCTTGTTTATACAGTATCCAATAGAGCCCTTTGTTTGAATTGATAGCTGCAGTTTTTCTCCATTGAGATATAATCCGTACGTAGGTGCCAAGTCACTTCAAGTGACTCTGGTGACCCTGTGGACTGGGGGAATTCTCCAGGCAAGAATTCTCCAGGAGTGGGCTGCCTTGCCCTCCTCCTGGGGATCTTCCCATCCCAGGGATCAAACCCGCATCTCTTAAGTCTCCTGGGGGATCTTCCCTTCCCAGGGATCAAATCTGCATCTCTTAAGTCTCCTGGGGGATCTTCCCATCCCAGGCATCAAACCCACATCTCTTAAGTCTCTTGCATTGGCTGGAGGGTTCTTTACCCCTAGCAGCACCTGGGAACAACCCCCACCCCCCTCCCAAGTGAAAAAGAGACAGATTACAGTCAGCTGAGGACAAAGGTGCGTGAGGTCCAGTCCAGGAGAACCAGGCACAGACTTGGCGGGGGTCCCCTCCTGGCTGAGCAATGTGATGAGACCTGGTTCTCCCAGCAGCATGTCTGACAGCAAAGGGACTGAGCTGCTAGCCTCCCGAGCTTTGCCATCCAGGCTTTTATGTGGACCTGCAACTCTTGTCAAAGGGACAGGAGCTCCTGGGCAGACCCAGGCTGTCCACCCAGCTGCAGTCCCCTCCAGGTGGACACCTACAGTGTGTGGTTGTATATCGGTCACGCGTGTTTTTACCTCACGTTTGAAAACTCACTGTAAAGAGTGTAGGGGCGGGTAAGTAGCTGGAGAACCTGATACCCACGCCTCTCACATAGAAGAGCGTAAAGCACCCCCCAGGAGAGCTTTGTCGGGGCAGGGCTCCACACACCTCCCGCAGCAAAGCGTGCCCATGCTTCCTTGGCAGGACAGAGCTCAGTCTGAGGGGCCGATCTCCGCTTAGGCCCCTTAGGACTTTCGAAAGGCCCTGCACTGTGTGAGGGTCATCTCATCCCAGACCCTCTTGGAGTGGTGCCCGTTGCCAACGAACGCCTCTTCATTCAAAAAAAGAGTGTCTTCCTGAACTGCCCTTGGGGTGTGACGATAACCCACTGAAGCGTAGCAAAACGGACCCACGACACAGTTGCTCTTGATGCATCCCCAAGGTTCACAGTCCTCCCGGTTTGCCATGCAGCTGTGATTGTGCCATCTTTTCTGAGTATGCTGCTTTCCGTCATCCATGCGTTCAAAGCTCAGATTCAAGGTTTGCCATTCTTGTGCTTGCTTACTTCTCAGAGAATCGGGAGAAAGCAGTTCGCTAGAACAGCATTTGAGAATCGGCCGAGTGTTTGTAAGTTCTTGTTTAATCTCCCAGCCACGTCTGATTCTTTCGCGACCCCGTGGACTTTAGCCACCGCCCCCCCCGCCCCAGGCTTCTCTGTCCGTGGGATTTTGGGGGCAAGAATCCTGGAGTGGGTTGCCACTTCGTTCTGCAGGGAGTCTTCCCAACCCAGGGATTGAACCCGCGTCACCTGGGAAGCCTGCATGTAAGTTACACTTGTTTCAGTGTGCGTCTTGCTCAATATAGCCAAATCGTGTCCATGGGTATAGCCATCAGAGAAAGGTTAGGTGCTGTTGAAGAAGTCCTTAAGGCTTCTTAGGCCATTGCTTCCTCCTTTAAAGGGTGGGGATGATATGAAAAAGCCTCAGATGGTTCCCGTTTCCTTTTTTTAGCTGAGATGAATTAACTGTGCTTACCACGGTGCCTGTTTCCAAAGTTCATACACCATCACATTTCAGATCTGCCTGCTCTGAAATTCTAATGTGACCTTCAAAGTGTCCAGCTTTGATGTGCTTCATTCTGCCAATCACAGTTCCCTTTCTTCCTTCCAGACTCAGCAAGCCAGTCATCTGGACTGTCAGACACAACTTCTGTCTGTAGCCTTAGTGATGTCTCCTCTGTCCACGTCTAAAATGCCACGATCCCCAAGGTGACATCCTTTTTTCTTTCCCTGCCACATCCAGGTCTAGGTGTCCATCCCTAACTCACGTCTCCTCTGCCAGTCTGGGGGTGGGAGTGGGGGGTCTCTCCCCGGCCTCTCCTCAGATCCCCCAGTCTGGGGGGGCCACCTCCAGCCTCTCCATTGCCTTCTGTATAGCTGTGTTCATTGTGTATTTCCCAAGCATTCTTCAGCATGATCCCACGCTGAGACCATTGCCATTTCCTGACCTCTCTTCCTCCCCTGCAAAGAGGAACTTCCTCTGACCCCGTAACCTCATCCAGGTTTCACGTTAAAATATCAGAATCACTGTCATCTATTTCTCGTTCAGGGTATCTTGCCGACTGCCTCCATGCCCACTGCTCTCATCCTCGCCTCTCTGTCAGCCCCAGGCACTCCTGTATCTTATCCGTGCTTCCATGTGTTCCATTGTTCTGTCTGAGTGACTGTAGCTACCATTTACTGAGCATGAGCTGTGTGCCGGGCATGATTCTCAGTTCTTGATGAGTTCAACTGTTTCCCCCTAAGATAGAGATGGGGCTTCCCTGGTGGCTCAAGACGATAAAAAAAAGAGTCTGCCTGCAATGCAGGAGACCCAGGTTCGATCCCTGGGTCAGGAAGATCCCCTGGAGGTGGACATGGCAACCCACTCCAGTATTCTTGCCTGGAGAATCTCACAGTCTATATAGCCCATGGGGTTGCAAAGAGTTGGACACGACTGAGCAACTAACGCTTTCATTTTCTTTTCAAGAAGTAGATACAGCTGGCTCCATCATTGACAGGTGAGCGACCCAAAGCATTGAGAAGACAGCGGCTTGCCCAGGTCACGCTGCCAGGAGGTCATAGACTACAATTCAGAACACACCTTCTTGGCTCCAGAATCTTCCACTTAAATGACTTTTGTTCGCTCTTAACGTGGTGGGATGGTTGATTTCTCTTTCAGCCTTAAGTCTGCATTCCTGAAATAAACCCCACGTGGCCTGGACACTTTGTCCTCTTCACTGAATTCCGTCTTGTTGATTCTCTGTCTAATGTGCTCATGTCTGTTTTACTAAGGGAAGCTAGGCAGTGATGTTCCTTTTCCAGTATTCTCATTAGGTTTGCATCTCAGGGGTTATACGAGCCGACGGATCAAAAATTGCTTTCCTAAGGACCTGTAGTCCCATAATTTAGGTCTCTCCCCTGGATTAGTTGGCAGAATCTTACTTTAAAAGGTGTTGTTTTGGTCTCGATCGCAACCAGTCATTTCTGTCTTTGTGGTCCAAAAGCAGCCATCAAAAGTGCATAGACCATTGAGAGTAGCTGTGTTTCAATAAAACTTTATTTATAATAACAAGCCAGGGGCCAGATTTGGCCCAGAGAATACAGCTTGCAGACTCTTGTCTGAAACTGCCCATAGAATACATATGTTTCTTCCTGTCCAGGGAACCTGGACGCAGTGTTTGTATCCTGAGTATTTATTACTTCCTTGTCTTTTGAACATGTCTGTAGCCCTGCCTTGTCTATGCATGTATTTCCCATCCTTGGTTCTCTTGTACCAGAGACATCATTTTGCCATATTTGCATACACCTAAAAGTATTTTGTTAATATTTACTAACATTTTTCCTTAAATTGAAGCAGTTACCTTTTCACTAAATTTTCAAAGACATCTACTATTGTATTTGCATAATGTACAATTTAAAAAAATAATAATTGTTAGATTTTAAAATATCTACCCCCCCCCCCGTGCTTTGTAAAATCGTTTCGGGTACCATCAGAGGTACGGGCACTCTCCAGGAATCTGATGTGCCCGGATTAAGCAGCTGTCAGGGTTTTCAGCTCTCCCAAATGTCTCTCGCTGGCCCTGTTGAGCGGTGGCACTGCCCTGGTGCTAGGATTGGAAGGAAACACACGAGAGGAGCAAGTCTTTTTCTCCCCACCTAGGGAATTAAACAGGCGTCTTGACACAGGGGCTGCTCAATGTGAGGTTGGCCGTGTTCACAGAGGATCAAGGGAGGGGTGCAGACAGACGGAGGCATTTGAACTAGAACTCTGCAGGGGAAAAGGAAACAGAGCATTTCAAGCAAAATCATCACGAGCCCGCATTAACGTTACAAGGCCCTGCAAAAGCCGGTTACACCGTTTCGGGGTAAAGAAGCATCTGGGCAAAAAGTACAAAGAATACAGGATGGGAGGAAGAGCAAGGGAGTTACAGGGACTCTGGGTCACGGGCTGCAAGTGAAGGCCAGGGTGTCCGACGGGAAGCCCGTTGGTTAGTTTTTGAAAATGAAATCTGAAAGCTGTGCGCATCAGGGGTGACTCTCCACCAGAATGGTTTCCCGTGCTAAGTCGCTTCAGTTGTGTCCAACTGACTCTGCGATCCCATGGACTGAAAGCCCAGCAGGCTTCCTCTGTCCTCTCCAGGCAGGGTTACTGGAGAGGGTTGCCGTGTCCACCTCTAGGATCTTCCCGACCCAGGGATCGAACCCGCGTCTCCTGCTTTGGAGGCAAGCTCTTTACCATCTCAGGCACCAGGGAAGGAAGCCCCAGGCAGAATGGCGGCCGAGACTCATGAGTCACAGGGAGAAGTGCTGATACTGTGTTAGGTAAGAAAGAACAGGGGTGTGAAATTCTAGGACCACAAGAATTAAACGTATAAAAAATCAATTTACAGAGGTAAGAAGGACTGGAGGAAATTACCCCCGAGTAAGAACAGCAGTTGCATGAAGCATCTAGTGATGTGACTGTTCCCTCTCTCTTCCAAACTGCTTTCTCTGTTTCTCCTCCCCCTAAGTCGTGTGTGTGTGTGTGTGTGTGTGTGTGTTTATTATTGTAATTTCTAATGGTGTCATCCATCATAAATCTCTGTGTTGGCGGTCGTGGTTGCATTCCCCAATTAACAAAATAGCGGGTCCAAGCTTTATGAGGGTTCAAGGGCTGTTGGGGGTGATGGGGCCAAAAGGGGCTGGCTGCAAAGCTTGCTTCTCTGCGTGGCGGCTGGAAGCCAGGGCAGGGGTCCGGGGGAGCGCGCCCCGACGCTCTCGTGGGCGAGCTCCCTCCCCTTGCAGTTTGTCGACCCCAGGAGGAAATAGCACCCTGCATTTATAACCTGACTAATGCCTTCTCCTCCTGGAGCCCTCCCAGGTTTGGGGGATATTAAACATCTTGGCAGGCCCACACTCAGCCGCCACCCCTGGGGTCCAGGCCAGATGTTAGAAGCAAAACCCTATTTTTAACAAGGTCCTCCTGCTATTTCTTTTGGGCGCCTTCCAAGCAGTTCCATTTTACACCAAATTCCACGTTACGGCAGGTCAGTGGGAGTAGGTCTGCAGCTCTGAAAGCAGCCTGCCTGTACTCAGGTTTTTCTCCAGCAAGATAGTCGAGAATTGCCACAGAAAGCAGGGGGCTGGGGGTGGGTGGGGAGGAGTTGGTTTAGATTAACTGTAAAGTCAACGTGCATGTGTGCAGTGATTGCAGATTGCAGAGTCAAAAACAACTCTCAGCGAATATTTGTGCTGTTGACCATGAATGAAACTGAGGTTAGCGGTTTTGTGTGGCTTCCTGGACACAAAAGGTAATCCTCTGGCGAGACAAATCCATCACGTCCAAAAAGAAGAAGTGAACTGATGATAAATTAGTCCCCAAAGATGAAGGGATGGTATCTTATTCTCCCGCCTTGCCTGTTTACAGTTTGTGTGTGTGTGTGTGTGTGTGTGTGTCTGTGTTCCTCTCTTTGACTTATTGGACCCAGCTGCCACTTAACTGAGCTTCCCTGGTGGCTCAGACGGTAAAGTGTCTGCTTGTAATGGGGGAGACCTGGGTTCGATCCCTGGGTTGGGAAGATTCCCTGGAGAAGGGGATGGCAACCCACTGCAGTACTCTTGCCTGGAAAATTCCATGGATGGAGGAGCCTGGTAGGCTACAGTCCATGGGGTCACAAGGAGTCGGGACATGACTGAGCGACTTCAGTGGTTCAGCACTTAACTGGGGTCAGTGGTCAAGAATCCACCTGCCAGCGTAGGAGTCTTGGATTCGATCCCTGGGTTGGGAAGATCCCCTGGAGAAAGAAATGGCAACCCACTCCAGTATCCCTGTCTGGGAGATCCCATGGACACAGGAGCCTGGCGGGTTGTAGTCCATTGGGTCACAGAGAGTCAGACACAGCTTAGTGACTAAACAACACCCACTACACCGCCCTCAGCCTCTCTTCCATGTTTATTTGTTACCTGTACTCTCGGCAGCGCCCCCGCACCTCACTCTCCTGGTCCCCCCACACCGAGAGGAAGGTGGGCCGTGTTGCAGGCCGCTGCGGTTCTGTGGCAGAAAACTACGACCCAGGAAGAATGGACGGAGGAGAATGGACAGAGAGTGCTCACTGCTCTGTGTCCAGGGATGCTCCAGAAACAAGAAAGCACTTTTGTTTCCAAAGATGATCCCATTGTTAGGTGCCATCCCTGTTTGTTCAGTCGCTCAGTGGTGTCCGACTCTTTGCGACCCCATGGACCGCAACACGCCAGGCTTCCCTGTCCATCACCACCTCCCAAACTTTGCTCAAACTCATATCCATTGAGTCGGTGAGGCCATCCAACCATCTCATGCTCTGTCGTCCCCTTCTCCTCCCGCCTTCAATCTTCCCCAGCATCAGGGTCTTTTTCAAAGAGTTCACTCTTCCCATCAGGTGACCAAAGGATTGGCGCTTCAGCTTCAGCATCAGTCCTTCCAGTGAATATTCAGGACTGATCTCCTTTAAGATGGACTGGTTGGATCTCCTTGCAGTCCAAAGGACTCTCAAGAGTCTTCTCCAGCGACACACTTTGAAAGCATCAGTTGTTTGGCGCTCAGCCTTTTTTTATTGTCCAGCTCTCACATCCGTACACGACTGCTGGAAAAACCACAGCTTTGACTGTTGAGACCTCTGTTGGCAAAGCACCGTCTCTGGTTTTCCATACGCTGTATAGGGTTTTCATGGCTCTTCTTCCAGGGAGCGTGCGTCTTTTCATTTCATAGCTGCAGTCACCATCTGCAGTGATTTTTGAACTGGGCTTCCATCCGCATAGCCAGTTGGAATAGGTGAGTGTCCTGACCAGTGGCAGCTTGGCATTCATTGATTGTGGGGTTGGACCGATGGCCAGAGCCAGTGGGCTCTCTCTCGTTCTCTCTCTCTCTCAGAGGTGGCTCTCATGAAAATCATGTTACAGACCTCCCAAGCACACAGACTCTAACTTTGTTATCTGTCCAGTGGGAAATGTTCCCACTGAGCTGCTCTCTCAGCCTCGTTTCCATAAAGCTGTAGCCTCAGTTCCTGTCTATTTCTCGGTGATGTGGCCCCTGATGCAATAAGCTTTCTTGCATCCCTGGCAGCGTGGCATGGCCCCTTCCCATGGGAACTGCAAGTCACGGGTTCTTGGTGCCCTTAATCTCTTGTGTGACATCACTCACCTCCATAAATCAAGATCTCGCGTGTTCAGTTGGGATGATGAGGTCATTCCTTCTTCTGTATAGAATTTTAGAATTGAAAGAGACCTCGGAAATCACCTAATTCCACCTGTTTTGTTGGTCAGAGAAGGAAGCCAACGAGGGTGGGCCCAGGCTGGTGAAGTGTGTCCTCTCCACGAATAGAAAGTTGTTCACTTGCTCAGTTGTGTCTGACTCTGCGACCCCACGGACTGCAGCACGCCAGGCCTCCCAGTCCATCACCATCTCCCAGAGTTTGCTCAGACTCATGTCCGTTTGAGTCGATGATGCCATCCGGCCACCTCATCCTCTGTCGCCCCCCTTCGTAATAAAAGGAAACTATGGCAAATGCATGGAATGTTGTTCAAAGACTTAGAGACTGCACGGCAACACCCCTCTGGTGACAAGCAGCAGTATTTCCAGGTGTTGCCCACGTCTCCCTCTGGCCGACAGAAGTGCCCACACTTCACAACCACGAACCACCGTTGTAGATCAGGGGAGCAGAGTCTTAAGCAGAGCTGTCCTTCAGGAAAGTGGTATATATGCTTCTCGCAAAGGCAGCCTGGCGAGGTATAGTGAGAGATGGCCAAGCTTCTTATCGCAGGAAATGACAGGTTTGCAGGGCTACGCTTGGGCCTGCAGACTCTTCACTGCTTTTGAGGTTGAGAGTGAGTCCTCGGTTCCTCGTGTCAGATCAGCCAGGTTACCGTGACGGTCTTGGGTCTCATCGACTAGCACCTAGAAAGCGCTACTACTTCTGGCTGACAGGGAAGTATTCGGTGAACAGCGGCTACTGATACCATCACCTCATCAATCACACAGAGCAGAAGGCGCATCTCAGGGCCTTTCCGGCTGCTGTGACAAAAGGCTGCAGACCGAGTGGCTCGTAAACACGAGCAGTTTGTTTCTCACCATCACGGAGGATAGGAATTCGCAGGTGCCGGCGGAGTCACTGTGGGCTGCTGAAAGGCCAGGAAGGCGTTGCGGGAAGAAAGTCGTATGTCATCCTGAAGATAACAGTCATAAACTGAGTGTTTGCCCATGTCGATGTTTGGGCACTAACCCCATTCGTGAGGACCCCACCCTCGTGGCCTAATCACCTCCCCGACAGCACCACCTTCAGTTCAGGTTCAGTTCAGTCACTCAGTCGTGTCCGACTCTTTGCAACCCCATGAACCACAGCACACCAGGCCTCCCTGTCCATCACCAACTCCCGGAGGCCACCCAAACTCATGTTCACTGAGTCGGTGAGACCATCCAACCATCTCATCCTCTGTCATCCCCTTCTCTCCTGCCCGCAATCTTTCCCAGCATCAGGGTCTTTCCCAATGAGTCAGCTCTTCGCATCAGGTGGCCAAAGGATTGGAGCTTCAGCTTCAGCATCAGTCCTTCCAGTGAACACCCAGGACTGATCTCCTTTAGGATGGACTGGTTGCATCTCCTTGCTGTGCAAGGGACTCTCAAGAGTCTTCTCTAGCACTGCAGTTCAAAAGCAGACACCACCATCTTAAGGAGTGGATTTTCAGCGTATGAATGTTGGGAGACAGGCATTTAGTCCATAGCAGTAAGAAAAGGAAGAACGGAACAGGGTAGACTGTGACACTTGCTTTCACGTGGTCTGTTTCTGCGGGTCCATATATATATATATTTGCACATGTCTGAGGGTACACATATATATACATACATATATTCATACATATGTGTATTTATGGGCTTCCCAGGTGGCACATTTGGTAAAGAATCCACCGGCCAGTGTAGGAGATGCCAGAGGCTTGGGTTCGATCCTTGGGTCAGGATGATCCCAGGGAGGAAGAAATGGTAACCCACTGCAGTATTCTTGCCTGGAGAATCCCATGGACAGGGGAGCCTGGTGGGCTACGTTCTAAGGGATTGCAAAGAGTGGACACAGCTAAGCTACTGAACACACAGACACATAAGTGTGTATATACAATGAAGAATCCACTGGCCAGTGTAGGAGATGCCAGAGGCTTGGGTTCGATCCTTGGGTCAGGATGATCCCAGGGAGGAAGAAATGGTAACCCACTGCAGTATTCTTGCCTGGAGAATCCCATGGACAGGGGAGCCTGGCGGGCTACGTTCTAAGGGATCGCAAAGAGTGGACACAGCTAAGCTACTGAACACACAGACACATAAGTGTGTATATACAATGTACACATAATACTCAAGTTGGCGCACGTTTCTGATAAAGGAGCATATCCTAAATATTTGTAACTTTGTGGCCCATCTGGAGGAGGGAATGGTAGCCCACTCCAGTATTCTTTTTTTTTTTTCACTCCAGTATTCTTGCCTGGAGAATGCCCGTGGATAGAGGCGCCTGCCAGGCTACAGTCCCTGGAGTCGCAAAGAGTCAGGCACGACCAAGCAGCGAACACTTGTACTTTCCCTTGCGGCCCATGCTGTGACTCTTGCGAAGACTCAGCTCTGCCGTTGCAGTGTGAAAACATCCACAGATAGCATACCAACCCATGGGCAATGACTACTCCAGTAAAACTTGATTGATAAACACAGGCAGCGTGGGCCCTGGGCTGCATATTCCCGGTCTAGACAATGTTCATATCGTGCCCGCTGGCTTTGGATAGCTTTCAGTATTCCCAGTATTGAGTCTATGAAGTCCTTAATAAAGAGTCTGCATTTAGTGCCCCAAACAAGTGCCTTTAATGTTAAGACTTGGACACACTTGGTCGTGAAACTCTTTGTGACCCCATGGACTACACAGTCGATGGGATTCTCCAGGCCAGGATACCGCAGTGGGTAGCCTTTCCCCTCTCCAGGGGATCTTCCCAACCCAGGTGCCTTTGTTTCAGCTGAAGGTGGGCCACCGGCCTCACGACTGCCCGAATATTACGCGTCTGCCTTTCTCCGCTGAATAAGCAGTGTTTTCAAGGGCCAGGGAGTGATTCTTTCGCAGGTTCTGCTGATGAATCAGGCCGATATTTAATTGGGCAGGATGGCTCACTGCACAACTCGAATGGTTTGGGAGGCCATTTGTGAAAGAGGTCTGGCTTAGCGGTTTAGCGGTGGTTTAGTTTTTAATCTATTTGGGTTGCCTAGTGGGTGAGGCACATCCATGCCCACACTGCTTTCCTAGCACCTGTTACCCCAAATGGGAAGAACAGCGCTCTGCAAGATCTTATTTTTTTCAGTGTATTGTTTTTATTGAAGTATAGTTGATCTACAATATGTGTTAGTTTCAGATGTATAGCACCAGATCTTTTTTTCCAACGTATTGTTTTTCCGACCGAGAATGAGATGGCTGGATGGCATCACTGACTCGATGGATGTGAGTCTGAGTGAACTCCAAGAGATGGTGATGAACAGGGAGGCCTGGCGTGCTGCGATTCATCGGGTCGCAAAGAGTCGGACACGACTGAGCGACTGAACTGAACTGAACTGATAGTTGATCTACAATATATGTTAGTTTGGGGTGTTTAGCAAGTGAAAGTGAAAGTCGCTCAGTTGTGTCCAACTCTTTTCAGCTTCATGGACTGTGGGATTCTCCACACCAAGTATACTGGACTGAGTGACCTTTCCCTTCTCCAGGGGATCTTCCCAACCCAGGAACTGAACCCAGGTCTCCTGCATTGCAGGCAGCTTCTCTACCAGCTGAGCCACCAGGGAAGCCCCATAAATGTATACATATATATTCTTTTTAAACTTCTGTTGCTTTATAGGTTATTGCTTGGTGTTGACTATAATTGTCCGGGCCACATGCAGTAGGTCCGTGTTGGTTGTCTGTTCTCGGTATGGTATTGTGTCTCTGTTAATCCCAGACTGCTAATTATCCCTTCCCTACCTTGCCCTTTAGTAACCACAAGTTTGTTTTCTAAATCTGGATGTCTGTTTCTGTTTTGTAAATAAGTACATTAGTTAGTGCTTTCTTTTTTTTTTTTTTTTTTAGAGACTCTATATACAAGTGATATCTTTTGGTTTTTGTCTTTCTCTGTCTGACTCACTTCCCTTAGTATGATAGTCTCCAGTTCCATCCACGTTGCTGCAAATGGCATTGCTTCATTCTTTTTCTTGGCTCAGTAATATTTCATTTTTTATATGTACTGTGTTTTCTTTATCTGTTCACCTGTTGATGGACATCTAGGTTGTTTGCGTGTCTTGACTATTGTAAATAATGCTGCAGTGAACAGATGGGGTGCATACTTAACTCTTGATGGTCTTGTTGTACCTTATAAAAAAATGTAGTATCAATCTTTCCCTTGCTGGATTAGACAGTGAAGAATCCGCCTGTAATGCAGGAGATCTGGGTTTGATCCCTGGGTTGGGAAGATCCCCCAAAGGAGGGCAATTCCTGAAGAATCCCATGGACAGAGGAGCCTGGCAGGCTACAGTCCAAGGAGGTCACAAAGAGTCAGACACGACTGAGTGACTAAGCATGTGCAGACCTTTCCCATCTTAGCATGATTTTACCCTTTTTTCCTCTTCAGAAATTCTCTGACTTCACCTGGTTATCCTCCTGCCCCCCATCCCCATTACTGTGTGTTTCTTGAATTCTCTGACTTGCTTTTCAGTGACAGCAATCCACCCATGGTGTTTATAAATGAAGCAGAAGCGTGTGTGGTGTAGACCTGAGAACTGTGTCATTAAGGGGGGTGTGGTTCCTGTGGGCCTTTGGTTCTCTGCTGTGGCGGGGTTAGTTAGACGTTTTCAGTTGTCATGACTGAGGAAGGCTTGCTACTAACGTCTAGTGTGTAATGAGACGTCCCTATTGGTGCAATGGTTAGAACCCCACACTTTCACTGCCACGGCCGTGGATTCAGGCCCTGGTTCGGGAACTAAGATCTTGCAGGGCTGGGCACCACGTGCCATGCAGGGCAGCCAAAAAAACCCCAAAACCAAAAGCAAACATCTAGTGTGTAGAGATCATAGATGCTGCTAAACATCTTGTGATGCCTAGGACACAGCACTCCTCACAACAAAGAACAGTTTGGTCCAAATGTCACGGTTGAGAAGCCTTCCTGAGGAGTGCTTCATCGGGGAGGCCTCCTAGGTAGTGGGCAGGTCTGCAAGCTTCAGGGACTGCTCCAGTGGACACCAACGGCACTCACGCTGAGCCGTCACATGGATCGGTCATCCAGGTGCCACCAAGCTCTCTATTCTGCCCCTTTTCACCAACTTCCATGCCTGCCACTGAGCCACTCCTGAGTGTTTCCGTCTCTACCTGCTGATACTCTGTTCTTTGTTCATCCATGTCTTGTTGGGTGGAAGAAAGGGTGCGCTGAAAACTGAACAGGCTTAAGGCAGAGAAGCTATAGGACCGGCAAACTGCAAGTGAATATGCTCAGTAGCCCTGGAGTCCGATTGGGCGGGGTGGGTGCTGATGGTGGTGGAGGCTGGGCCACCCCAAGGATAGCATCCTTCCCGGAGATGGCAGTCTTCCAAGGTGACTGCAGACTGAATTTTGCGAGTCTCCCCCCAATACATATGTTTAAACGTAACCTGGGCCCATTGAATCAAAGCTACAGTTTTTCCCACAGTTGTGTATGGATATGAGAGTTGGACCATAAAGAAGGCTGAGCGCCAAAGAATTGATGCTTGTGAGCTGTGGTGTTGGAGATGACTCTTGAAAGTCCCTTGGACTTCAAGGAGATCCAACCAGTCCATCCTGAAGAAAATCAACGCTGAGTATTCACTGGAAGGACTGATGCTGAAACTCCCAATATTTTGGCCACCTGATGTGAAGAACTGACTCACTGGAAAAGACCTTGTTGCTGGGAATGATTCAGGGCAGGAGGAGAAGCAGGCGACAGAGGATGAGATGGTGGATGGCATCCCCAACTCAATGGACATGAGTTTAAGCGAACTCTGGGAGATGGTGAAGGACAGAACAGCCTGGCTTGCAGGAGTCCATGGGTTCGCAGAGTCAGACACAACTGAGCGACTGAATAACTATCCCCAGTTAATATTGGGAAGTTCAGTCTTTAGGAGTTGATCAGGTCCTGAGGATGGGGCCTTCGTGAATGCAATTAGTGCCCTTGTATGAGGCCCCACAGAGTTTTCTTGCTCCTGAGGTTACGGGGAAAATGTAGTTATCTGTGTGGTCCATAAAGTGGCTCTCAGCAGACACTGAATGTGCCAGTGCCTTGATCTTGGAGTTTAGCCTCAGGAACTGTGAGCAATAAATGTCTGTGGCTGACACCACGCAGGCTGTGGGGTTTTCTTACAGCGGCTGGAATGAACAGAGGCATAGACCAGAAGTGTGACCTCTCTCTGACTGCTACTCCATCAGTTGCTGAGATGTTATTTGTTGGGGGCCCTGGCCATAGTCCACGCTGTGCCCTGGGGGAATGCTCTGCAGAAGGTTCTAGGTGGAATTTTGTGGTGGGCGGAGAGACGGGTGTCTAGCCACAAGCTTGGAGCTAGCGCGTGGCCTGTGCCAGGCCCCAAGGGTGATTTTGGGACCTGATTCATGAAGAGAAGCGTACAAGGGAGAGACTGCAGGCGGTCCTGTGCGTGCTTAGTCGTTCAGTCACGTCCGACTCTTTGCGACCCTGTCGGCTCCTCTGTCCGTGGGGATTCTCCAGGAAAGAATACTGGAGTGGGTTGCCATTCCCTTCTCCAGGGAATGTCCCCAACCCAGGGATCGAACCCAGGTCCTCCCGCATTGCAGGCAGATTCTTGAACCGTCTGAGCCAGCAGGGAGGGAAGGTGGTCGTGGGGAGGCTTGCATGAATTAGGAAGCGTTCTTCAATTAGAAGCAAGACCTGGTCAGTTGTGGGCACCGTGTCGGGGCTGGCGGGTGGCGTCTTGTCATTACCCCAGTGGGCGTAGTCCTGCTCTGGACCTCGTGATGATACCAGGAGGGAAGCAGATGACTCTCAGTTCAGCGTCCTGTCCCGTCTGCTGGTGGAGACATGGATAAGGAGATGGGAAAAAGTCAGTGGCTCAGATGGTCACCCGGGAAGAATTCTGCAAGACAGAAGCCACAGAGTATGAAGGAAGGGAGTCCATGACGTTGGGGCGTCTGTCAGCCGATGATACCCACTCGGTCCTTCTCTGCTTGCTGACCTGGATTTCTTCTCGTGCACCCTTGCCGGAAACTGGATGAGAGAGCTTGGAGATTAAGACTCGGTGTGTGGTGGCAGCGATGCAGAGAATAAGGTCATTGGTGAAGACGGGGGTGGATGTGTCTGTTGTGCCAGGAGTGGTTAGGGCAAAGGAGGGCCAGAGAGAGAACAAGAAGGAAAAAAACAGAAGGCCGATTTGCAAAGGGCCTTCCTTTGCTTGTGCCCTTCGGCGCAGGGACCCTGTGTTGGAGAGAGGGCCTCCAAGGTGCTCTCCTGCACCGTCTCATGTAGGTGGTTCCAGCTTGTAAAGAAATAACACGGGAAGTTAATAGCAGGCTCTACAGTATTACTCTGGAAACAAATATGAATCAAGTGCCTATGGCATGTATTCTTAATAATCAGGCCATGAGGAGGAGGGGTGGGGGAAGAGAAAGGGAAGTTTGCAGACAGGGCTCTCCTTGCGTGGAGCAACATTGCCATCTTGCTGGCCGTTGCGTCTGTTGCAGAGGCTGGCTGTATTTGTTAACCCGGATGGAGGCTGGGGGAGCTGGGGGCGGGCAGCGCATCATCCGGCTGATGAAGGGGGTGTCCTAGGAAAAGTGAGGTGGGGAGGCAGCGTGCAGTTTCCCCCATGAGACTCCCGCCCCAACCCCCCTACCCACCCCAGCAGATAGGATGAGCTGGTCTTGATGGGAAGATGTTCTCAAGTGATGGACTGTCTCTTATACACATCTAGATGTGTATAAGAGACAGATAGAAGACACAACATGAGCTTCATCCTGACCTCCAGTCTGTTTCACATTTGTCCTGAATGTCTCTGATGCCAAGGCCTTGGCTGAACCCGGGATGAGCTGGTCTTGATGGGAAGATGTTCTCAAGTGATGGAGGTGGGGTTCCCGGGACCCCCCAACAGGTGACAGAGCAGAGGGGAAACTTATGCCTCAGACCATTCCCTCCCCAACCCAAAGGCCCCGGAAAACCTCCTTCCTGGCCCTGCAGCCGTCTTCATTGACCCGGGCCTCGTTTGTTCCAGCAGTCTCCGCCTTTGAATCACGCCTCGTTTGTTGCATGTAGTCACCGGCCCAGTCTTTCTCCCTGCATATTTTCATCCAAGCAGCTCTGCGCACGCCTTATCTGTGAGCTCCTTTCACCTGCCCGGTGTTGTCAGTGGGTTGATGCAGAGGCATTTGACGAGGGTGGTGCATGGACTTTGCGGGTGTGGGGGACCCTTCAGCCCTTAGCCAAGAGTGGGGAGCAGGGACATGCCCAGTTCCGTAAAGCGACTCAAGGTTACCCCGCGATGGGTGCAGAACCGCCTCGTGTTTCTTCCCACGGTTGGTGGTGAGCTTCATTTGCCCTGAACCCTGGGAGGGGGCTCCTGCCAGGAGACATCAGCATGAGCTTCTGGAAGGAGCTGTGCAGGACCCAGGCACACAGAGCCTGGAGAAAACTTCTGTAACGTCTACCCCAGAGCAGACTGTGGCCTGTTTTTGCTTTTAATACCGCTGGAAAACCTTGGGTGTGGGGGGAGGGGGAAACTTCCCTGGCAGTCCCGTGCTTAAGACTCCTGAGCTCTCCGTGCAGGGGTGGGATGAAGCCACGGGTTCGATCCCTGGTCCGGGAACTAAGGTCCCACTTGCTGTACTTGGTAGCCAAAAAATATTTTTTTAAAAAAATAAGTTGTTTCTTTGTTTAAATAATAATAACGGCACTGGAAAGCCTCTGCTTTCTTCTTCTTCTTCTTTTCTTTTTTTTTTTTTTAAGCCTCTCCTTTTTTACCAGCTGTTCCAGGCAGCCACACCTTGGTCTGCCGTCTGTCTCTGGGACACCGCCCACACCAGAGGCTGGGTGTCCCATGACCACGAAGTCACCCCCTGCCCCGTTCTCCTTAGGCGCATCTGACCCCCCAGGGGTGCGCGCTGCAAGTCCAGGCCTCACGGAACCCCACCCACGCACCTTCCCACCCCACCTCCCGTGTGCTTCTGCAGGTTTTTCCCACTCGGCGTTCACATTCGGTATCGAGAGCCATATCAGCCAGTCCAACATCAATGGGACGCTAGTGCCGCCCGCCGCCCTCATCTCCATCCTGCAGAAGGGCCTGCAGTATGTGGAGGCTGAAATCAGCATCAACGAGGTAACGTGGGGCCTCCCCCCGGGGGGTGGGCAGGACGGGGGCCCTGGGGAGCCTGGGCGCTCTGGGAAGACCTTTGCAAGGGAGTTCGCCACGGCCTCCCCCGGTGCATTAGGGTCCCATCTCCTTTTATGCTGGTCCTTTTCTCTAGCTGGGGATCCCAGTGCTGCGACACCCAAGGAGCCAGCTCCCAAGGCCCCGTAGATGGTTGTGGACTGGTTGGTCATGGAGGTATCACTGAGAGAGGCAATGCGTAGGGAGGCTGATAAGAAGTCCGGAGTTCCCATGGAGGAGGAGGAGAAGGAGAAAGGGGTCTGGGGTTCTCGAGGTGAAGATAGGGGCCTGGAATTCTCCAGGAGGAGGAAAGGACAAACATCTTTTTTTTTTTTTTTTCCCCTCGACATTCCTTAAGTCTTAGTCACATAAAACGTTTTTGTTTTTGTTATTTTTAAGCCTGAACTGATGAATACATCGGAGAAGGCAATGGCACCCCACTCCAGTACTCTTGCCTGGAGAATCCATGGACAGAGGAGCCTGGTGGGCTGCAGTCCATGGGGTCGCTAAGAGTCAGACACGACTGAGTGACTTCACTTTCACTTTTCTCTTTCATGCGTTGGAGAAGGAAATGGCAACCCACTCCAGTATTCTTGCCTGGAGAATCCCAGGGATGGCAGAGCCTGGTGGGCTGCAGTCTATGGGGTTGCACAGAGTCGGACACGACTGAAGCGACTTAGCAGCAGCAGCAGCAGATGAATACATAAACAGCTCACTTTAAACTCTGTTCTAAGGATTTTATAACAACAGTGTATATCTCCTGCTTGAGGACAGTTTCTCCTTCCTGAAAACCTTCTGGCTAATCCTGTTATCTTACAATGTAAATTATGGGAGTGGGTCTGGTAAAGTTTTCACAAACTTGAGATATTCTTTTGATTTCTTGTAATAATTAATGAGAAAGGATATAGCTCCCTTGCCAGCACTGGTAACACTCCGTCTAGTCAAGGCTATGCTTTTTCCAGTGGTCATGTATGGATATGAGAGTTGGACTATAAAGAAAGCTGAGCGCCGAAGAATGGATGCTTTTGAACTGTGGTGTTGGAGAAGACTCTTGAGAGTCCCTTGGACTGCAAGGAGATCCAACCAGTCCATCCTAAAGGAGATTAGTCCTGGGTGTTCATTGGAAGAACTGATGCTGAATCTAAAACTCCAATACTGTGGCCACCTAATGTGAAGAGCTGACTCATTGGGAAAGACCCTGATGCTGGGAAGGATTGAGGACAGGAGGAGAAGGGGACGACAGAGGATGAGATGGTTGGATGGCATCACCAACTCAATGGACATGTGTTTGAGTGAACTCCGGGAGTTGCTGATGGACAGGGAGACCTGGTGTGCTGCAGTCCATGGGGTTGCAAAGAGTCGGACCCAACAGAGTGACTGAGCTGAACTGAAGACTAGTGAGGGGACACTCTTCGTCCCCCTTCTGATATCTGTGTCAGAAGCTTTCTCTGTCCCATTTTATACTTTAATAAAACTTCTGCTACATAAAAGCTCTTGAGTGATCAAGCCTGGTCCCTGGTCCCGAAGCGAAATCTTCTTCTTTGGAGATCAAGAATCCGACACCATTCACCGTAAAGGAATCATCGTGATGCATTGAAGAGGATGCTGATTTATACAGTCGTCTCTCAGAATCCTCCTGGAATTTGTATAAAACTTCTGCTACATAAAAGCTCTTGAGTGATCAAGCCTGGTCCCTGGTCCCGAAGCGAAATCTTCTTCTTTGGAGATCAAGAATCCGACACCATTCACCGTAAAGGAATCATCGTGATGCATTGAAGAGGATGCTGATTTATACAGTCGTCTCTCAGAATCCTCCTGGAATTTGTTCCAAGACCGGCCATGGGTACCAAAATCCACAGGGGGTGCTCAGGTCCCACAGTCAGCCCTTCCGTATCCACGGATTCCGCCCGCCGCGGAGGGCAAACAGTGATAAACGTGCTGAACCACATCCGCGTGTAGTGGACCCTGGGAGGTCAGACCCACCTCGGTCAAGACTCAGCCGGGCCTCACGACGGGCATGGGCCAGCCATGGGCACAGAAATCACCCTTCCTCCTGGATGTCTCAGCAGCTCAGCGGAAGGGGGACCGTGTGAGTCATTTCGCCTAGAGTCTGTGTTTTATGTGAACCTCAGCCAGGGCACTCCCAGAAGATTGAAGCGGAGAGATGAGTACTGTTGAGTTCAAGAGGGTTATGTCAAGCGATGGCTTTGTTAGAGGGCTGCCTCCAGGAGGTTGGGACCAGACGTGTACATTTAAGTCGCTCCCGATTTGCTTAAATACCCTCCCTCTTTATAGATCAGGGTATGTGCATATCGGGGCCAATTTCATAGCAGTTTTTAAAAGGGTTATTGTAACCTTTTTTAAAACTCAACATTCCGAAAACTAAAATCATGACATCTGGTCCCATCGCCTCATGGCAAATAGATGGGGAAACAATGGAAACAGTGAGAGACTTTATTTTGAGGGGCTCCAAAATCACCGCAGATGGTGACTGCAGCCATGAAATTAAAAGATGCTTGCTTCTTGAAAGAAAAGTTGCGACTAACCTAGAGAGCATATTAAAAAGCAGAGACATTACTCTGCCCACAAAGGTCCCTCTAGTCGAAGCTATGGTTTTTTTCGAATGTATGGATGTGAGAGTTGGACCATAAGGAAAGCTGAGTGCCAAAGAATTGATGCTTTTGAGCTGTGGTGCTGGAGAAGACTCTTGAGAGTCCCTGGGACTGCAGGGAGATCCAACCAGTCCATCCTGAAGGAAATCAAGAGTCTCGGTCTGAGTCCCTCTGATTGTAACTGCGCTTAGCTCCCTTTCTCCTCCGTCCTGCCTCTGTTTACCCACAGCCCCCCTCCATCCAGCACACCGCTGTGCCCCACGTCCCCGTTTTCTGTTCCAACACGTCCAGCAAGGCTGACACCATTCAGTGGCCACACGCCCCCTCCCCTTTATCACTCCTACGGTCACCCCACCCTCGAGCCCATCTCCCTGAACGCTTCCACACTTTGCTCCGCCTGCTCTTCCCCTTTCTCATCCTTGCAGGCCTGTCTTTTCTTTGTAGCATTTACCTCCACTTTCCCTTCAGCTTTTACAATCACAGACGTAGCATATGTCACGTTCTCTCACGTGTGTTCCTCTGTCGTTTTCCAAAACCCCGCATCTCAGAGAACACCCAGCTGTCTGCCAACACTGTAGGCTTTCCTGCCCGACAGCAGGCAGCCTCCTCTTATCAGCTTTTACAATCACAGACGTAGCATATGTCACGTTCTCTCACGTGTGTTCCTCTGTCGTTTTCCAAAACCCCGCATCTCAGAGAACACCCAGCTGTCTGCCAACACTGTAGGCTTTCCTGCCCGACAGCAGGCAGCCTCCTCTTTCCTTTTCTTACATCGGGGTGCCCGGGATCTTCTGCTGGCAACATGATCCCATCTAAGTCTCTCTCTTTTTTTTTTTTTCCACAAGACACGTGTGGGAATAGGAGTACAGGACCCAGCTCTCAGATTGTGCGATGCTGTGATTGGATTTCCCTGCACACACACAGATGCACACAAACACACACACACGTAACAGATACGGGCACACCTACCCACACAGGCATACATACAGACACAGACACACACACACACATATGGGCTTCCCTTGTAAAGGCAAAGAATTTTCAGCTGGTAAAGAATCCACCTGCGATGCAGGAGACCCAGGTTTGATTCCTGGGTCAGGATGATCCCCTGGAGAAGGGATAGGCTACCCACTCCAGTATTCTTGGGCTTCCCTGGTGGCTTAGCTGGTAAAGCGTCCACCTGCAATGCGGGAGACCTGGGTTCAATCATCGACTTGGGAAGATCCCTTGGAGAAGGGAACAGCTCCCCACTCCAGCATTTTGGCCTGGAGATGGGGTTGCAAAATCAGACACGACTGAGTGACTTTCATTTTCACACACACACACACACAGACACCCAGTTTCCATGTCTTTCATTTCCATACCTTCTCTCCCTTGTCAATTCAAAATCCAACATTGCCTAGAGGAGACTGAACAGTCATCTCATTTGTCACTTAGCTTTCTGGTTGTTACAAGTGAGACAGTGTGCGTTTAGAGTTTTGGCAAGGAACCGTTTTATTACTCTGCGCAGTTACTACCTTTTGCAAAATCGTCATCCGTCTGGGGCATGAATATGCAAAGAAGGAAGGTGATGTAGAAGCCGGCTGGCCAGCCGGTCAACACCGGCCACTCCATGGGCAGAATCAGGGGATGAGGGTGGCTGCTTTTTTCCACGTTCTACATTGTTCTCTAATTTTCAAATATCATGTAGTATCCGGTAGTCAGCTGGGGTGCTGTTTTATTCGAGTACTGTGTAGTTGATACGTACGTCCTTCAGTTCGTCCTGATTTATGAGGAAAAAACAGTCTAAAACCTGTCTGAACATCCAGCAGACACAGCGAGAGGCCTGGAGTTTTGTGTGACTCTAATAATCAGAGCACCTTCTCGGGAAAGGACTCTCTTACTCTCTCCTGGGTTTTCTAAGCAGGTGGGGAGATTTTTTTTTTTTTTCATCCTCGATGGAAACTAGGAGACTCAGAGGAAGCTGAGGAAATAGGCGTGGTAACTCAGCGGTGCCGTTGTTAGAAATATCTTGGCTGCATCCTGCATCCTGAGTCCCCAGAAGTCACTTCACATGGCAGTACACGCGTTTGATAATGTCAGATGGAAAGATACGCTATGAGTCAGAGGGGGGTGGAGGCAGGACTTTCCAGCTTGAGCCGGAGACTTGTCAGAGCGTCCGGCAAGGGCGGGACCTCTCGCCACTCTCCACTCTTGAGGACCACAACGTTCCTCTCTGGGAGTGGAGTTGGGGGGCATCCTGTGCACTGCAAGATATTGGGCAGCATCTCTGGTCCCTCCCTGCTACATGCCAGCTGCACCCCCTGCCCCCCGCAGTCGTGACCACCAGACACGCCTCCAGATTTTCCCGGATGCCCCCCCTGCCCTGAAGAGCAGGATCGTCCCTTCCATTGAGATCACTGCAGCCCTCTGGTTGTGACGGGAAATAGAGGCTCGGGGTGGCCCCCTCACGTCTGGGTTCACATTGCTATTGACCGAGTGCTGGGCCTCGGTGTCTGTGGGTGGCCCCTTCCCAGTCCCAATCCCGGCCAGCTCCCCACGCCTTCCCCGGGCCCCAGGCACCTGCGTTTCCAACCCAGGAGATGCCCAGCCGGAGCTGACCCACCCCGCTCCCCGGGGCTCTGTCCGCAGGACGGCACGGTGTTCGACGGCCGCCCCATCGAGTCCCTGTCCCTGATCGACGCGGTGATGCCGGACGTGGTGCAGACGCGGCAGCAGGCCTTCCGGGAGAAGCTGGCGCAGCAGCAGGCGGCCGCGGCCGCAGCAGCCGCAGCGGCAGCAGCGGCCGCAGCAGCAGCGGCCACGACGGCGGCCCCCGCGGCCGTTTCCCAGCAGAACCCACCAAAGAACGGCGAGGCCACGGTCAACGGGGAGGAGAACGGAGCACACGCCATCAGTGAGTGCGGGGCGCCCAGGCCTGGCGGGCTTCACTGGTGTCCTCCGAGGCCGGCTGGGTCCGCCGGTCGGTGCCCTGCAGGCCTTGGCTAGCGTTTGCTTACTCTGCACCCAGGAGGCCTTCTTGCTCCAATTTTCCCATCGAAATCCTTAGACGTGGTTCGTTTGTTTAATTGGAGAATAATTAATGAGCAGTATCGTGTTGGTTTCTGCCATCCATCAACACCAGCGTCTGCATAGGTATACACAGGTCCCCTGCCATCCATCAACGCGAATCAGCCATAGATATACCCATGATACATACGTCCCCTCCCTCTTGAAGCTCCCTCCCAGCCCATCTCATCCCTCTAGGTGGTTTACAGAGCGCCCTGCATCACAACAGCATATTCCCGTGCAAGTCCGCCTCTTTCGCAACCCCTGTGGACTCTCGCAGCTCCTCTGTCCACAGTCGTCTTCAGGCAACAATACTGGAGCGGGTCGCCGTTTTCTCTGCCCTGGGGCTTCTTCCCAAGCCAGGGATAGAACCCCCGTCTCTTGCATGGGCAGGCGGGTTCTTTACCACGAGCGCCACGTGGGAAGCCCCGGCACATTCCTGCTGGCTGTAGTTTTATACATTGTACCGATGACGTGACTTTCTAACACCTGCACGTCCTCCCTTTCTGCTGCTCTGACAGCTCACTTGGTGTAAAAGTGGTCGTGTTGCTGTGTGAACACCGCCCGGCTCAGGAGGGTCTCGTCTCTGGAGGCCCCCTGCACTATCCTGCCCTGTGGATGGATTCTGACACGACTCTCAGGGCCCGTGGTCACTGAGCGGTCCCAGGCCCACATAGCGAATGCCAGCTTATGCGGTTCATTGCAGCAGGGTTGCTGTTAGCTAAGGCCCAAAAGTGTGTGTGAAATGAGGCAGAGGGCCTCAAACTGCTGCTGCTGCTGCTAAGTCGCTTCAGTCGTGTCCGACTCTGTGCGACCCCATAGACGGCAGCCCACCAGGCTCCCCCGTCCCTGGGATTCTCCAGGCAAGAACACTGGAGTGGGTTGCCATTTCCTTCTCCAATGCATGAAAGTGAAAAGT
>SJYT01081690.1:32464-48444 GCA_006410635.1 Cephalophus harveyi
CGACCCCATAGACGGCAGCCCACCAGGCTCCCCCGTCCCTGGGATTCTCCAGGCAAGAACACTGGAGTGGGTTGCCATTTCCTTCTCCAATGCATGAAAGTGAGAAGGGAAAGTGAAGTCGCTCAGTCGTGTCCGACTCAGCGACCCCATGGACTGCAGCCCACCAGGCTCCTCCGTCCATGGGATTCTCCAGGCAAGAGTACTGGAGTGGGGTGCCATTGCCTTCTCCGGAGCCTCAAACTAGAGAGTGCTTAGTTGTTCAATCATATCCAGCTCTTTGCAACCTCATAAACTGTAGCCTGCCAGGCTCCTCTGTCCACTTAATGCTCCAGGCAAGAGCACTGGAGTGTGGGTAGCCATTCCCTTCTCCAGGGGATCTTCCCGACCCAGGGATCGGACCTGCATCTCCTGCATCGGTAGGCGATTCTTTACTGTCCGAGCCACCAGGGAGGGCCAGAGAACCTCCTGCTTACAAATTCAGAGACAGCTTCAAGGAAGTTCTGCATTCAGAGTGTGCATGTGTGTGCATGCATGTAAGTCTCTGCCGGTGACTGTGTATTCTTCCTATTTTGAACGCCCCTTCCCTCCGAGACGCTGCACACTCCCGACGGGGAAGATTGTCATCTCCGGGCCAAGGCCTCTCCCCACTGGAGTCGGGACACGGCTGTACCGCTGGGCAGAGAGAAGGGCCAGGCTCCATGCAGGATGGGTTCAAGACTGCAGCGTCGAATCAAATGACCTCCCATCAGCAGGCCCGATAATCATTGTTCACAAGGTTTGCAAGGACGGGGGGCCAGGAAAGGAAAAGAAAAGATAACGTGGCTTGTGCCCTCACATCATTCGTGGGCTTGCCCAGTCCTGTGGGGTCTCTCCGTCAAGGTGCTGAGTAAAACAGGAAGAAGGTGAACGTCCTCATTTGCCCAGAACGTGAACATCCCTGTTTTCTTCACCTTCCACCCCAGAAAGGAAGCGTAATTGGTGATGCTTGAGAAATCTGCGTACCTACGACTGTGAGAGAAATCTTGCAAACTTTTAAACTCCACTGTGTTTTTCAGTCTAAAATGTGAAGGGAGCGTAGGCACATAGAGACAGGTGCACACCTCAAGGTGTTCTGGAAGCTCCCAACTCCTTCTTCATTTGAGGAGGCCTCTGCAGTGGGATTACTTTCCACCTGAGGGCTGGCCACCAATCTCCCTCCCTACACACACGCACACACATGCAACGTCCAGTTTTTCCAACTTCTGCTCCATCCGACCTGCTCTTCAGTCAGAAGGCAGAAGATAACATGGCTTGTTGTCTTGTTATCTGGCTGAAGGCAGCTTCAGCCAGACTTACAGCGTCTGAAGTTAGACTTCATTCTGACCTTCAAGAACCTTCTTTCTTGTGCCGCAGAGAAGGGGAAGAGATGGATCCACTTTTCAGGACTTGGCTGGGGGCTCACATGGTAAAGAATCTGCCCACGGTGCAGGAGACCCAGGTTCAATCTTTGGGTCGGGAAGATCCCGTGGAGGAGGAAATGGCAACCCACTCCAGTATTCCTGCCTGGGGAAATCCCATGGACAGAAGAGCCTGGCGGGCTACAGTCCGTGGGTTCGCAAGGAGTCGGGCATGGCTGAGTGACTTAACACTATAGAAAGAATCTGCCCACGGTGCAGGAGACCCAGGTTCAATCTTTGGGTCGGGAAGATCCCGTGGAGGAGGAAATGGCAACCCACTCCAGTATTCCTGCCTGGGGAAATCCCATGGACAGAAGAGCCTGGCGGGCTACAGTCCGTGGGTTCGCAAGGAGTCGGGCATGGCTGAGTGACTTAACACTATAGTACGATCCAGGATGAGTCTCTGCTGCGTGGTGTCGACCATGACTTGTTGCCACCACCCTTTCACAATCTGGAGTCCCCGTTGGGTCATCTGGGGTGTGTCTGCATGGCTTCAAAAGCCCGGAACACACTTGGCAGCAGTAAGAAGATAGCATTGGAGTCCCAAGACCATGAGGTCGTTTGCAGGCTGAGGGGTTGTGGGTGGTGAGCCTTTTGGAAGAAGGATGTCGTGTCCACGTGAGAGTTTGGTAGGTAAGGAGGTAACACCTCAAGAAGATGTCTTATAAAATCTCTTGTCCCCTCAACAGAAGGAACTTTGGCTGACAAAACTTTATATGTATCCTAATTATTCCCACTGTCATTTGAATTGTAACTTGCGTTCTCGCAGCAGTGTCTGCAACTGACTTGTTCAGTTGCTAAGTTGTTCACCAGTAAAGATCTTTTCTGCCAGTGCAGGAGACATTAAGAGATGCGGGTTCGATCCTTGGGTCAGAAAGATCCCCTGGAGGAGAAAACGGCAACCCCCTCCAGTATTTTTGCCTGGAGAATTTCTGTGGACAGAGAAGCCGGGTCCCAAAGAGGCGGACGCGACTTAGCGACTGAACAGCAAGAACGTGACTTACGTTCTAGGCATATAATAAAGAGTGAGCTAGCCTTTGGTGTTCAGAAACTCCTAATTTCACTTGTGCCGCTGTTCATTCAGTGGCATCTGGCTCTTTGAGACCCCATGGGCTGGAGCACGCCGGTCTTCCCTGTCCATCACCATCTCCCGGAGTTTGCTCAGACTCAAGTCCATTGAGTCAGTGATGCCATCCAACCGTCTCATCCTCTGCGTCCCAATCTCCTCATTGACTTCTTAGGAAAATGTAGCAAAATGTGCTTCTTTTTACTGTAGAAATAAAAGAGAAGGAACCTTCAAATTCTGCTCAAGAAACAGCTATCTTATTCCCAGTCTTGTTCCCGTTGTTATTACCTATGAGCCTGGCCCTAGTTACAAAGAATAAACACCAGTTTTTAATTCCCCTATCAAATTTGGAGACTGAAGAGGTGTGGCAACACAGAAGCCATGACCTGGTTATACTCGTCACCAGTGGCCTGGCAGTGCAGCGGAGGAAGTTGTCTGTAAAGCTTACCTGCCCTGAGGATGGATGGGTTTCTTCCGTGACACGTGTCCTGTCCTGTTCCCCGCGACAGATAATCATTCGAAACCAATGGAAATAGACGGAGACGTGGAGATCCCACCTAGCAAAGCCACCGTCCTTCGGGGCCACGAGTCCGAGGTGTTCATTTGTGCCTGGAATCCTGTCAGTGACCTCTTGGCTTCGGGGTAAGGGGTCAGGCCGGGGGTGCCCGGGGTCCAGGTGTTCGAGTCCTCCAGGGTCAGGTTGGGGGATGCCCAGGGTCCAGCTGTCTGAGTCCTCCAGGGTCAGGTTGGGGGGTGCCCGGGGTCCAGGTGTCTGAGTCCTGCAGGGTCAGGTCGGGGGGTGCCCGGGTCCAGGTGTCTGAGTCCTGCAGGGTCAGGTTGGGGGGTGCCCGGGGTCCAGGTGTCTGAGTCCTGCAGGGTCAGGTTGGGGGGTGCCCGGGGTCCAGGTGTCTGAGTCCTGCAGGGTCAGGTTGGGGGGTGCCCGGGGTCCAGGTGTCTGAGTCCTGCAGGGTCAGGTTGGGGGGTGCCCGGGGTCCAGGTGTCTGAGTCCTGCAGGGTCAGGTTGGGGGGTGCCCGGGGTCCAGCTGTCTGAGTCCGTCCTCCTGGGACAGACACTCCCTTCCTACGTTGTGTTTACTATCTTTTCAGTGTACAGAGCAGGGCTTTGAGCTAGGGGGAACCCTTGGGGTGTCTAAGCCTGTGCAAAAGTCCTTACTCAGCTGTTTCTGAGCCGTGTGGAAAGCCATGTGCAGACATGTAAAATGATTAAGGGCACCTAAGAGTGGAACGAGAAAACCACGGTGATGTTTTGTCTTTTTTTGGAGCGAGATTAAAAAGATGGAGACCCAGCCAGGCGACAAGCAGCGGTGGGGGTCACTTGCTCTGAGCCGGGAGCTTGAGGCCCGGCTGTGTTCCTTGCGCAGGTCCGGAGACTCGACCGCCAGGATATGGAACCTGAATGAAAACAGCAACGGGGGCTCCACGCAGCTGGTGCTGCGGCACTGTATCCGGGAGGGGGGCCACGACGTCCCCAGTAACAAAGACGTCACCTCGCTGGACTGGAACGTAAGCCGCCTCCCTCCCGGACGCCGCCAGGGACACCGGTGCGGTCCCCGCGGCCTCGCAAGGGCTTGTGGCCCTGGATGGAGCTGGGACGCACCCCAGGAAGGGGACGGGATTGTGGGTCAGCCCACCCGGGGGTCCGGGCCAACCGCCAGCCCGATGGTGTTCAGTAAGCCGCACGTCAGCAGGAGTCTGGCGGCTTTATCGGGGAGCCTGTTATGTGGGGGTACCCTGTGACGTGTGCCCAGGAAGATGCCGACTTCCCACCCGAGCCCCAGCATCTGTGCCCGGGCACACACACAGCTCTCAGCGTCTTTTCACTTTCTCTTTATCGCGTTCTTTTTTTTGTGTTTTAGACTACATAGTTTATTTTTTTATGTTTTCAACTTTATTTTATTAATTTATTTTAATTGGAGGGTAATTGCTTTACAATATTGTGGTGGCTTTTGCCGTACTTGACATGAATCAGCCACGGGTATACATGTGTTCCCATCCTGAACCCCCGTCCCACCTCCCTCCCCACCCGATCCCTCTGGGTCATCCCAGTGCACCAACCCCAAGCACCGGGTCTCATGCATCGAACCTGGACTGGCGATCTGTTTCACATATGATAATATACATGTTTCAATGCTATTCTCTCAGATCATCCCATCCTCGCCTTCTCCCACAGAGCCCAGAAGACTGATCTGTACATCTGTGTCTCTTTTGCGGTCTCGCATACAGGGTTATCATTACCATCTTTCTAAATTCCATATATATGTGTTAGCATACTGTATTGGTGTTTTTCTTTCTGACTTGCTTCACTCTGTATAATAGGCTCCAGTTTCATCCACCTCATTAGAACTGATTCAAATGCACTCTTTTTAATGGCTGAGTAATACTCCGTTGTGTATATGTATCACTGCTTTCTTATCCATTCATCCGCTGATGGACATCTAGGTTGCTTCCAGGTCCTGGCTATTGTAAACAGTGCTGTGATGAACATTGGGGTACACGTGTCTCTTTCAAGTCTGGTTTCCTCGGTGTGTATGCCCAGCAGTGGGGTTGCTGGGTTGCATGGCACCTCTGGTTCCAGTTTTTTAAGGACTCTCCACCCTATTCTCCATAGTGGCTGTCCTAGTTTGCATTCCCACCAACAGTTTATCACGTTCCTGTACGTCCTGTCATTTCGTCACAAACGCTTCTCTCATCCAAGTACCTGCAGCTATTTTTCAAAGCTCACCAAGGTCTCCGAAAGCCACACAGTGGCTTTTCGTACGGTGTCTTCTGTTGATGTCGTCAGTGGTGACGGGGTGTGGTGTGTTTTCCTGGCCCCCTGGCCTTGTGATGATTTGGGGGGAGGGAAGCCTGGGACGTCCCTGGTGGCCCAGAGGTCAGGAGTGTGCACCTCTATCTCAGGGGCTGTGAGTTTGGAGCCTGCTCGGGGAATGAAGGTCCCGCGTGCAGGCTCTAACAAATAGCTTGTGTTGGTGTGTGTTTCTGGCCCACAGAATGACGGGACGCTGCTGGCTACGGGTTCCTATGACGGTTTTGCAAGAATATGGACAGAGGATGGTAAGTCCTCCTGGCCCCGCCTCCCTCGCGTTAGGGTTGGAGGAGGGGGTGCTTTCAATGGTCATCATCCGGGGTACAGACCGAGCGTGTCTCAGAAATCACCCTGCTTCCTCTCTTTGCTTATAACGTACCAGGTAACCTGGCCAGCACCTTAGGGCAACATAAAGGCCCCATCTTCGCCTTGAAGTGGAACAAGAAGGGCAATTACATTTTGAGTGCCGGAGTTGACAAAGTGAGTGAGTGCGTGAGATAACGTTGCTTTTTTCATCTATGTTTAATCTCTCGGGAAACATCACGGTTTCTTTGAATTCTGGAAGTTCTGCCTCCCCCTTAAGAAATCAAAGGGGCCTTGTTTGGAGGTTTTGTGAGCTTCTGTGGTTTTGATCTTCTGGAATTCTAGAAGCATCTGAGTGAGAGACTGTCTACCGTGATGAATTAACTATGGCAGGAAGAATTACAGTGTTCTGGAAAGTGATATAATCTCAGGGAGGAAATTTAAGTTGGCCAGTATGCTTACCCATGCTTACCCAGTGCATGCTTAACCCATAGTGGCTCACCTGTATTTCTGATCCATAAAAGCCTTTGGGTAAGTCATAGTAACTTCTGCCCAGTGTATGTTTAAGGTAACACAGAGTAAGTTGTGAGGTCCATGGGGTCGCAAATGAATCAGGCACGACTGAGCGACTGAACTGAACTGATAATAAGTTGTTACAACAACTGATGTAGTATGTGAAGCTGTGTCAGAATTGTGAAAGTCTTTATATATTCTCAGCCATGCCAGACTTGTGACTGGCTCAGTTAAGAAAAAAGAGTTCAGTTCAATTCAGTCAGTCTTGTCCGACTCTTTGCAACCCCATGGACTGCAGCACGCCAGGCCTCGCTGTCCATCACCAACTCCCAGAGTTTACTCAAACTCATGTTCATTGAGTCGGTGATGCCATCCAGCCACCTCATCCTCTACCATCCCCTTCTCCTCCTGCCTTCAATCTTTCCCAGCATCAGGGTCTTTTCAAATGAGTCAGCTCTTCGCATCGGGTGGCCAAAGGATTGGAGGAGTCTCAGCCTCAACATCAGTCCTTCCAATGAACACTCAGGACTGATCTCCATCAAACAAAAAATCACTGGGACTTCCCTGGCAGTCCAGTGGGTAGGACTTGGTGCTTTCACTGCTCAGGGCCCAGGTTCAGTACCCGGTCAGGGAACTAAAATCCTATAAACCACACAGTGGAGCGGGGGATAAAAATGTTAATTGGTCTACAGCTGGCGCTAGCCGTAAACAACCCGCCTGCCAATGCAGGAAACTTAAAGAGATGCGGGTTCGATCCCTGGATCGGGAAGATCCCCTGGAGGAAGGCATGGCAACCCACTCCAGTGTTCTTGCCTGGAGAATCCCATGGACAGAGGAGCCTGGTGGGCTACAGTCCATGGGGTCAGAGAGTCAGACACAGCTGAAGCGGCTTAGCACTAGAGCTGGCCTGAAATTTTTCAGACACACTCAGTGCTCTAAGTATTTTGCCAGGAACATTAACGCCGTTGATACAAAGTAGACCCAGTTTTTCCTAAAGGAAGATCTTTGTTAAAATGTCATTGACAGGGAGGCGTCAAGTTTCCAGTGTAGCTGAAAATTCCAGTTGAGAATTAAATCCAAATGTTTTGCATCGACCTGCCTCCGGCTTCTTCCCCAAGTGTCTCCCCAACCCTATAATGTGTTCAGAAGCATTCGCGACTTCCTTTGTCTTCTGGGGTGGAGATCTTTTTTTTTTTCCTCCTTAATATGTACAGCAATACGTCAGTGCGAGACCCCAGCGGAACTCAGTTTCTCTAGCCTGTGTAATCCCTACTTCACAGAGTGACGGTCAGGGGAATTTTCAGAAATAACCATTTCTGCAGCTTTTCACTTGGAAAATTGCTCCAAAACGGCGTTTCAGATATGCATTGTTTGTTAATGGCTTTTCAAGTTTGGGACTTCCCTGCTGGGTCCAGTGGTTAAGACTCTGTGCTTTCTAGGGACACAGGTTCGATGCATGGCTGGGATCTCACGTCCTATGCAACCAAAAATCTCTTCATTTAAAAAGAAAAGTTATTTTTTTTTAATGATAGGTTTTCAAGGTTGAGGATAAAGATGGGACTCCCACCAAAATTGGTAGCTTCCTGAATATCGGTTACGGCTGCTGTTGTCCGGAGGAGTATAATAACCAGACAGGCGTGGCTGAGTTCATAAGTGTGATGTCTGGGTGATTTAAGTGTGTAAGACACACCCTGGATTCCAAAGAGCGGGCAAAAAAGACGCAGGCCACGTGATGTGAACATATTGATTCACGTTGAAGTGACATTTTCACTGTACTGGAGTGAAATAAACTAGATATTGTGAAAATAAGTTTTACTTTTTTATTTAATTTTTTACTGTGCTTACTAGAAAATTTTAACTTGAGCAGTGCTAGTTTAGAAAAAAGAAGGGCTCGCTGTGTTCTCATGTGTGACAAATTTTTCTGGAGAAAACTGCGGGAGGAACCAGTAACTAAATTTTTTTTTTTTTTTTGCGGAGCACAGACAACAATAATCTGGGATGCTCACACAGGAGAAGCCAAACAACAGTTTCCGTTTCATTCTGGTGAGTACTTTTTAAATATTTACTTTTTCTTTTTTTTTTTTTAACTTTTCTTGTTTTTAATTCAAAAATAAGAATTCGGAGTCCTGAGAAGGGTCCCTTTAAGTAACGGTGAATGCATCGTGGCCCTGAGTGATGTGTTGGCAGACTTCCGAGGGTCTCCTGNTTTTTTTTTTTTTTTTGCGGAGCACAGACAACAATAATCTGGGATGCTCACACAGGAGAAGCCAAACAACAGTTTCCGTTTCATTCTGGTGAGTACTTTTTCAATATTTACTTTTTCTTTTTTTTTTTTTAACTTTTCTTGTTTTTAATTCAAAAATAAGAATTCGGAGTCCTGAGAAGGGTCCCTTTAAGTAACGGTGAATGCATCGTGGCCCTGAGTGATGTGTTGGCAGACTTCCGAGGGTCTCCTGCTGGGCAGATCCGGGCTCCTGGTGATGCTCAGAACCCACAGGGCTGGCCCCCAGGACTCCCCAAGCCAGCGCGCCCCACCTCGGTGCCCGGGAAGGGCTCCAAGCAGGAGGGGAGGGGTGCGGCCCTGCACGGGCAGACTGGGAGGAGAGGTTCCCCGCAGGGTCCTCGGCACGATTGTGGAAAAGGCACGTGGCCCTTCGTTCCCTCCTGGTGGGGCCGGCAGACCTGGGGAGGTGCCCTGCGCCTACCTCGCCCGGGTGGAGGGACAGCCAGCCCGCGTCTCCCGTGGCCGTGCTCAGGGACTCAGCTCTGCACGCCTCTCGGGGGGTGCTGGGCCACGGGGGTTTGGTTCTGCTTTACTCCTGACAGCATCGATGAAGGTGGGAGTCGCTCAGCCTTTGGTAGAATTGTGTTTCCCCACCAGGAAGCTGGCAGGGCTCCAAGGCTGGGAGCTTGGCACCCAACCTGTGCGCGTGTGTGTGTGGGTCTGTGTGTGTTTCTGTGTATGTCTCTCTGTGTGGCGATGTGTATCTGTTGCGGGGGGGAGGGTCTGTGTATGTGTCTCCCTGTAGGGGAGCCTCTGTGTGTGAGGGGGGCGGGTCTGTGTGTGAGGGTGTCTCTCTTTGTGGAACGTGTCTGTGTGTGAGTGTGTGTCTGTCTGGAAGGGGTCTGTGTGTGGGTGTGTGTCTGTGTGTGAGTGTGTGTCTCTGTGGAAGGGGTCTGTGTGTGTGTATCTGTGTCTATGTGTGAGTGTGTGTCTCTGTGGAAGCTGTGTGTGGGTGTGTCTTTGTGTGGGTGTGTGTCTCTTTGTGGAAGGAGTCTGTGTGGGGGTGTTTGTGGAAGGGGTCTGTGTGTGGGTGTGTGTGTGAGTGGGTGGGTGTGTATCTGTGTGTGAGTGTGTGTCTCTCTCTGTGGAAGGGGTCTCTGTGTGGGTTGTGTCTGTGTGTGTGTCTCTGTGGAAGCTGTGTGTGTGTGTGTGTGTGTGTATGTGTGTCTCTCTTGTGGAAGGGGTCTGTGTGTGTGTGTGTGTGTGTGTGTCTCTTTGTGGAAGGGGTCTGTGTGTGGGTGTGTGTCTGTGTGTGGGCGTATGTTTCTCAAGAAGGGAATAGCAACCCACTCCAGTATCTGTCTCTTATACACATCTTCTCTGTGGAAGCTGTCTGTGTGGGGGGGTGGTGTGTGTCTCTTCTGGAAGGGGTCTGTGTGTGGGTGTTTGTCTCTTTGTGGAAGGAGTCTGTGTGTGTCTGTGTGTGTGAGTGTGTCTCTCTTTGTGGAAGGAATCTGTGTGTGTCTGTGTGTGGGTGTGTGTCTCTTTGTGGAAGGAGTCTGTGTGTGTCTGTGTGTGGGTGTTTGTCTCTGTGGATGGGGTCTGTGTCTGGGTGTGTGTGTGTGAGTGTGGCCACAGCAGACTGTGGCAGGTGACCCTGGTGGATTTCCATCGGGTTTGGCGTGGGCCCCCTTTGGGATTGCAGCCTCAGGACAGAGGCTAAGACCACCTCGAGCTTTGTTGTAGGGAAGGGACTCAGTGATGGGTCAGAACCCTGCCGGGGTTCAGATTCTTGGTGCTGAGCACCAGTGTGCCCACGTGATGGGGGGATGTCTGTAACAGAGACACCTCTGGCTTCTGATTTCTTCTGAGAGGAATACGCCCATAAGTTTCCTGTGCCAGTTTTCATCTTGAGGACTCGTATATTGCGTCTTTCAGCAGGATGCAAATTTTCCCCAGAGCATTCCCAAGGCCCCAGGCTTTCTATCCCATGGACCACGTGTCTCTTCTGCTCTCAGGGAGCTTCTCACCTGGGGTGATGCTGTCCACGGGGTCGACCCCGTTGCTGGTTTGCCTCTGGGTGTTATTTGCTCTTTATAGCGTGAAGGGGTGTGGTAGACCCTGTCCAAGATGGAAAACAAGGGAGTGTGCTTTTGTTCAACCGTCCCTCAGCATGTGATGCATTGAAAATCAGCAGCTGCCTTGCTTCTCCAGAGGTGTTCCCCACGGAGGCCTGCTGGGGGTGCCCTCGGTCAGCAAGAAGCGTTAGGTTTCAGAGCTTAACAGTGTTCCTCCGCTCAGCACTGAGAAAGAACAGGTTACAAACAAGTGCATGAGCTTCCCTGGTGGTTCAGACAGTAAAGAATCTGTTTGTGATACAGGAGAGCCAGGTTCCATCCCTGGGTCGGGAAGATCCCCTGGAGGAGGGCATGGCAACCCACTCATTTTTTTTTTTTGATAGACTATTGATAATACTGCCCGAGCCACGAGGGTCAAATCGTGGCTCAGACAGGACCTAACTAGTGACTCAGATGGTAAAGAATCTGCGTGCAATGTAAGAGTCCCACGTTTGATCCCTGGGTCGGGAAGAATCCCCTGGAGAAGGAAATGGCAACCCAGTCCAGGGACCGTAAAGTCCCTGGGGTCGCAAAGAGTCAGATACAACCGAGTGACTCATAAGGTGGGTAATACCCAAAGGCTTGGATAGGTCTCAAGGGGCTTCTGCAGTTTGGAAAAAAAATAAAGTCACCCTCCAAGGAACAAATTCTGGGTGAGATACCATTTATATCTCAGTCCGAGGAGGGGATGGCGGGCCAGAAACAAGGCCCAAGGGAGGTCCTGCTGGTGTTGGAACACGCTTTGGCTGTTGACCGCAGTGGTGGTTACATGGATCAGTCCTTGAGATCAATTACTATGACACACACAGCCAGGTCTGGACCCATGCACCTTCCAAGTCCGGCCCTGTATTGCAGGGCTGTGACATGAACCAGCGGGTGACGGATTCAAGGTAGAGCCTTCCTGTAACACCTCTGCACCTTCCCGGGATTCTGTTTGTTGTTACTGTTGAGTAGCTCAGTCGTGTTCAACTCTGTGCCACCCCACGAACTGCAGGACGCCAGGCTTCCCTGTCCATCACCAACTCCCGGAGCTTGCTCAGACCCAGGCCCATCGAGTCGGTGATGTCATCCAACCGTCTCATCCTCTGCCGTCCCCTTCTCCTCCCGCCTTCAGTCATTCCCAGCATCAGGGTCTTTTCCAATGAGTCAGTCGTTCCCATCAGGGGACTTCCATCCGAAGTATTGCAGCTTCAGTATCAGTCCTTCCGATAAATATTCCAGGTTGATTTCCTTTAGCATGGACTGGTTGGATCTCCTGGCTGTCCAGAGGACTCTCAAGAGTCTTCTCCAGCACCACAGTTCCAAAGCATCAATTCGATAACCTTTTCTCAATTAAAGTTAAAAGGAAAAAAGCAAAGTGAAGCTTGATTATACCTAGAGCGGTGCTGATGGTCAAATGTCATTGGCCAAGTGTGAGCAGGTCACCCCCTGAGCCCACACTGGATTGTGACTGATCGAGGGGGGGGGGCAGGGTCCCAGCTGCACAGTGGACGCAGACCAACGACCCTAGTCAGCTGAGTACACAGCATCCTCCGTTTAGATGGCCGGGGCTCAGCACACGTTGGTTTTTATGGCCAGGTGCTGCTAACCATCCCTGGAATCACATGCCAGAGTGTCACCCTTCCAGGCATATTAACTACACGCCCGAAGGCAGAGGGAAATCTGTGACTTGGCTTGTGTTAAACATGAGCAGCTGCGGGCTGTGCTTCCACACTCCCAGGATCGTCCTGCTAAGTGGATCCGGCGCTCCTTCCTTCCACTGGGGCACGTGTGGCAAATTGAGCAGGAGCCGTGGACCTGTGCTGAACTCCCCTTCGTGGGTTCTTGAGGAAGCCAGCGTTGCCTCTGCGTGAAACTTTCCCCTGCAGGCTCTGTGAGGGGGTAGTGCTAAGACGTGGAAGCTGATGGGATCCGTCCTGCAGTTCTGGAAGGCAGGAGGGTGGGCAGGGTGCACCTCTGGTTTGAAGGTTCAGAACAGGGGCTTCCCTGACAGTCCGGGGATTAACAGTCTGCCTCTGCAAGGCAGGGGACTTGGGTTCGATCCCCGTCCGGGGCACATACCCTGTGCGGAGGAGCAAGTAAACGCGTGCCCTACAACTACAGAGTCTATGCTCGCCGACAAGAGAAGCCGCCTCAAGGAGAAGCCCGCACACCTCAGCTAGAGACCGCACACACACAGCAACCTTGGTTGCACAGCCAGAAATTGTTCAGTCGCCCGGTCGTGCCTGACTCTTTGTGACCCCATGGACTGCAGCACACCAGGCCTCCCTGTCCATCACCAACTCCCGGAGTTCACTCAAACTCACGTCCATTGAGTCGGTGATGCCATCCAGCCATCTCATCCTCTGTCATCCCCTTCTCCTCCTGCCCTCAATCTTTCCCAACATCAGGGTCTTTTCCAATGAGTCAGCCCTTTGCATCAGGTGGCCAAAGTATAAATTTTAAAAAATTAATATATGTTGAAGGCTAAGGATGGGCGGGGGTCTTCCGATTTGTCATGTCCTGGGTGAGCTGGATTCTTGTCCCACTTCAGTGCTGACTTACGTGTAAGAAACACGTGAGACAAGGTTAGGTGTTGATCAGTTGAGGAGGATCTGAGCAGAGGCTTGCAGGACTTAACCCTCCTTTTCCATAGAAGCAGGGACGTGTCCAGAGAGAATAAGGGTGCTGAGTCGTCTCCTGGAGACGATGGCAGAAGGGAAGCAAGCCGTCACGTCCCTCAAACCCTCAAGGAAGTCTTCAAGCCAGCAGCCGTCACGTCCCTCAAACCCTCAAGGAAGTCTTCAAGCCAGCAGCCCCTGAGAAAAGCCCAAGACCTAGAGACAGTGTCCATCCTAAGGCCACACGTCTCCCCTCACGTCTTCTTGTCAACTCAGCATCTTCAAGTTGTAGAATGCAATAACGGGTTGTGAGGCAATTTTTTCAACCCTGATACCTTGAACAAGGGACTTCACTGGTGGCTCAGATAGGAAAGAATCTGCCTGCAGTGTGGAAGACCTGGGTTCCATCCCTGGATCAGGGAAGATTCCCTGGAGAAGGGAATAGCAACCCACTCCAGTATTCGTGCCTGGAGAATCCCATGGGCAGAGAAGCCTGGCGGGCTACGGTCCACGGGGTCCCAAAGAGTCAGATACGACTGAGCGAGAGACACACACACTTTGAACATAGGCTGTGAAATCTCTGCTCTCTGCCTTCCCCACCGAAGGAAAATCCATCACTCAGCCCAGTGATGCTCGTGGGAGCAGCAGGGTGCTTCTCCGCTACCGTCTCCCCTGCACCAGGGGAGCGAATGGCTGTGTGCTCAGGGCCCCCGAAGCATCACTTGATGCTTTGGTGGGGGTCGGGACTCTTTCTGGAGCTGTCTGGTCATCCTTGCAAATATAAACGCAGACCTCGGGGTCTGTGATGGACCGAGGCTGTGTTGGCGCTGCGATTGTTGCTTTATCAGATTGTCAGGTTGCTTAACTCTGATGCTGCTGCCGCCGCTGAGTCAGCTGAGTTCTGTGCACGCCTGCTAAGTGACTGTGTCGTCCCCTCTCCCCCACCCCTCCACCCTTTGCTTCTCTGCAGCCCCCGCTCTCGACGTGGACTGGCAGAACAACACTACCTTTGCCTCTTGCAGCACCGACATGTGTATTCACGTCTGCAGACTCAGCTGCGACCGCCCCGTCAAAACGTTCCAGGGACACACGGTGAGTGTGAGTCCTCATTGGGGGGCCTCAGGGTCACCAAACGTGTGTGGGGAGCTGGGAAACCGGCTGGTATCTGCCTAGGATTAAAAGCCTACTTACTGTGACTACCGATTCATTCTCCCACAGCCTCCTCGGGACTATAGTTGCTACCTCTGATGGTCAGTTATCCACCTGGGTTGGCAGTGGTGTGGTTTTTTTTTGTTTTTTTTTTTGGTTTGTTTTTAATTATCTGGATGAGCCAGTTTTGCAGGAAAGATACTAAAGTAGGTATTAGAAAAATGTCTGAGGACATAAAGGGGAAAAAAAAAAGTGAGGAGGAAAATTGTTTCTAAAGTCAGCTTTGAAATAACTAACTGGTTTTACACTGGTTTCTAGATAAATTCATTTGGCTTCCTTCTTAGATGTGATTTTGATTTTGGTTTTTTTCCCCTTGGAGAAATATGGCTGAGGGTGGCTGGTTGTGTAGGGCGTATGACTGTGCACTTTGGATCAAGGAGGAAGGAGAAAGAGAAACGTGCCTGAAACCTGGGTTGGTGCTTGCTTATCCAGGGTGAATGCAAGCAGGCTTCTTGCAGAGAAGACAGAGCGCTGCTGCCCCCTACGGGAAGGTTGTGTTAATTCAGTTAGTTCAGTTCAGTTCAGTGGGTCAGTCGTGTCCAACTCTTTGCAACCCCATGGACTGCAGCACACCAGGCCTCGCTGTCCATCACCAACTCCTGGACCTTGCTCAGACTCATGTCCATTGACCCAGTGATGCCATCCAACCATCTCATCCTCTGTTGTCCCCTTCTCCTCCCACCTTCAATCTTTCCCAGCATCAGGGTCTTTTCCAAGGAGTCAGTTCTTTGCATCAGGTGACCAGAGTTTTGGAGTTTCAGCTTCAGCATCAGTCCTTCCAATGAATATTCAGGACTGAGCTCCCTTAGGATGTACTGGTTGGATCTCCTTGCAGTCCAAGGGACTCTCAAGAGTTCTCCAACACCACAGTTCAAAAACATCAGTTCTTTGGCGCTCAGCTTTCTTTATAGTCCAACTCTGACATCCATACATGACTACTAGAAGAACCACAGCTTTGACTAGATGGACCTTTGTTGGCAAAATAATGTCTCTGCTTTTGAATATGCTATCTAGGTTGGTCATAACTTTCCTTCCAAGGAGTAAGTGTCTTTTAATTTCATGGCTGCAGTCACCATCTGCAGTGATTTTGGAGCCCAAAAGAATGAAGTTTGACACTGTTTCCCCATCTATTTGCCATGAAGTGATGGGACCAGATGCCATGATCTTAGTTTTCTGACTGTTGAGTCTTAAGCCAACTTTTTCACTCTCCTCTTTCACTTTCAAGAGGCTCTTTAGTTCTTTTTTGCTTTCTGCCATAAGGATGGTGTCATCTGCATATCTGAGGTTATTGATATTTCTCCTGGCAATCTTGATTCCAGCTTGTGCTTCTTCCAGCCTGGCATTCCTCATGATGTACTCTGCATATAAGTTAAATAAGAAGGGTGACAATATCAGCCTTGACGTACTCCTTTCCCTGTTGAGAACCAATCTGTTGTTCCATGTCCAGTTCTAACTGTTGCTTCCTGACCTGCATACAGATTTCTCCAGAGGCAGGTCAGGTGGTCTGGTATTCCCATCTCTAAGAATTTTCCAGAGTGTGTTGTAATCCACACAGTCAAAGGCTTGGCATAGTCAATAAAGTAAGAAGTAGATATTTTTCTGTAAAACTCTTGCTTTTTTGATGATCCAACAGATGTTGGCAATGTGATCTCTGGTTCCTCTGCCTTTTCTAAATCCAGCTTAAA
>SJYT01081690.1:57969-95319 GCA_006410635.1 Cephalophus harveyi
GCCCCCTCCCCCTCCCTCATCCTCGCCTCCCATCTTCCAGTCTCAAGGGCACTTTCCTCGCATAATAAGTGCTTTATGTAAGAAGGCAGGGCCAGGGGGACTTTTTACAGGAGAGGGAAGAAGAAAAAAAAAAAAAGTGACTTATAAGAGAAAGAGCCTGGAGTATTTTTGGAGAAGAAAAAAAAAAAGATATTTTTTATGTTAAAACAATTTTAAAATCGTAAAATGGCCATTCAGACACGAGAGCTTTGTGTGATTCATATTTAACAACAAGAAAAAAAGAAACCTTTAGGAAGAGACGGGTAGAGGGGTCCTTTCGCTTCGAGCTTGGTGGAAGGCAGTGAGGGGTTTCGGGTGGACAGATCTGGGGTCGGGTTTGGGGCTGGTCTGTGCGGCTGGAGAGGAACTCCCCAACCCCTTTTCTGCTCCAGGAAGACCTGGGTGTTTCTTTTTTCCGGGGGCGTCGGACTGGAACAGTGGACGAGGGGGTGCCCTCGAACCCAAGAAGCGTTCCTAGAACCAGCATCACTGAAAGGGCGCCATCAGAACCACCCCACTCCACACCACCAATGCCGCCTCGTTCAAGACTAGGGGCCACCCGCGGGGGGGACCCCCCCCCAAACCAGGAGCAGCTCGGCCAAGTCCCTCCAGGGCTGACCAGCTGGAGGGGCCTCCGGGACCTCACTGGGTCTCAGCGACACAAGTTATCGGGGAGAGGTTTTCAGTCCTGAGGGTGAATTAACAGAGGTAGGGTGTATCAATTCACAGGCCATCTTCACAATTTGCTTCCTCTGGCAGCAGGTCAGGAGAAATTGTCCCTTTTTTTTAAAATAATGAATCTTTTTACTTTTTTTAAAAAAAAAAAAAAAATTTAAACATGGCGTTGTGTGTCCCTAGGGGAGTTTTCATTTCCCTTGGATCAGGTGATCTTTATACTTTGTCACGACCCCATGCCCACCCAGCTTGTAAATTAGCCGCAGGGCCTCTGGGCTTATCCATCTTCCGCCCCAGGGTGGGGCTGGCAGTGGGTGTTGCAGCCCTTTTGTGTTCCAGCCTGGATGGTATTCGGAGATTGGTGGTATCTGTCCATGGACCCAAAAGCCAACGGTAAAGCATGGCTAGGCCTTTGTGCAGAAGCTGGATTGTCCCAGAAGCAGCCTCAAAGCCAGAGTGCGTTCATCTCTCTCAGCTCATTATCTCTGTGGATCTGAGAGTTTTTCAAACCCCGCTGATGGCAGAAGACCAAAAGGCACTCTGCACAGGTTGGGCGTGTTCTTCAGGCTCTGCTATATCTAAACGTTTAACCTTTAAGGTGGTCAGTGTTTTATTGGGATCTCCACTCCCACCTTTGAAGATGGCAGACGCCCTCGGGGGTCCACGGAAAATCACTGCTCCCCCCACCCCCCAAAATGATTAACTTTGAGCTGCAGTTTGCAGAGGTCTAGTTGAACACCATCTGGACCCCTCCCTGAGTGAAAACCTGTCGCTGTCCACACAGCATCAGCTGTCTGGGGGTGCAGGCGCGGTTTGCGTTTAATGAGCCAAATGCTGCTGGAGGGTGGTGAAGGTGGGATTCGGTATAAAAGGCTCACGAGAGGATCGTCATGGGGAGGTCGGTACGCAGGGTCTCCCAAGTGTTGACGGGGGCCTCCTGGTAAACCTGTACCAGGCTGGAAGTTGTGCGGCATCTCTGGGGGCCCCACACTAGCCTAACTCGACTGCACCGTGGGTTGCCACGGGCTGTAAGGCCAAGGACTGGATACCGAGCGTGGCGATGACCTGACGCTGCTGAGGAAGGCAGAACTGCCCATGTGCCATCGGGAAGAAGCCCCCGGGGTGGGGACCACGAGGAGGAGGCAGCCGGCGCCCCTGGAAACCATGCCTGCCCTGAGTCACGCCCGCTACACCCTCTGCCAGCGCGCGGTGGGCGCATCGCTTCGTCCGTGCAAGCGGCTCCTAGCCGTCGTGTAGAGCGCTTCGCAGGCCTCAGTGCGCAGATGGGACCTTGGTGCTGAAAGCGGAGAGTAACACGCAGATCCACCCCCCAGAATCGTCCTCCTTGCCGGGTGCTCATCCGCGCGTGCGCGCGCACGCAAGCCAGGGGAAGCGCATCCGATCCCACTCGACGGCTACAGAACCGCGATGTTCATTCACTTTGTCTTTCTGAAAAGACATCTCGGAGCCAAGTGAAGTGCACTTTGTCGGGAGTAAGGGTCTACTTTGTTCCGTGTTTGTTTTTTTTTTTTTAACCTTTCAGCCCACTTTCTTCTTTCCTTTTTTTTTTCCAATCGTGTTTCCCATCCAATGCAGTGTTTCCCTCCCGCTGCTCGCTGAGGTTTGTGAATGTCTGGCTTCTGCGGTTTTTATTGTCTGTGTCAGACGTACAGCCAGATGTCCTTCTGTCCGCATCTTCCAGCTTCTGTTCCATCCACACGGCCCGCCCCCACAACCCCGTTCCGGTCTCTCCAGCAGTCCCCCAGGGTACCCCCCACCCTCACGCGCTCCCAGAAAGAGAATCACCGTGTGTGTGTGTGTGTGTGTGTGTGTGTGTGTGTGAACGAGAGAGAGAGATGGCTCATTTGCTCCAAGAGAGAATCAACAGACCATATTCGGTTGTCTTGAATAAATTGCTCTATTTTGATAGAGAACTTTCTGAATGTGCTTTCCTGTTCGTCTGGCGCGGCATCTCTGTGGGGGCCCACGCTAACCTAACTCTGCTGCCTCAAATCCCCAAGCTCTTCTTTTTTTTTTTTCTCTCCTGGAGAAATGGGCAGGGGCCGGGGCTGCTTTTACAACTGGTTGGTTATAAACCAGATGAAGAGACCAGAGAGGTTACAGATGCATTATGATATGAAAGGTGAGCATCTTTTTTTTTTTTGTAACTAGTTTCCTTCTCGTTAATTTGTTTCAGGCTGGCAGTTTTAGAAAAGTCAAAAAGCAGATGGATGTTCTATCTGCAGGCTTGGGTCGCTGGCAGTTTTCAGTTCCAGGATGAATAATAAGAGTTAGAAGAAGCTAAAATCGTAGGGATGCCGGTGACCGGGCGCAACCCACGGTGCAGGCAGACACATGTAGATGGTCCCCTTTATGCCACTGTGATCAGTAAACACAAGTGACATGGTCACTTTGAAGCGATGTTCCCCTGGTGATAGGCAGCGGGGAGCTGACACAGAGGCGGCCAGACGGGCTGCATTTGGCCGTGCATGTGAGCCACCCCAAAGAGCCCCGGGTCCTCCGGCCACAAGCTGACCCTGCGTGGGAATCACGCCAGACCTGGGCTGTTGCTTCTATCCCAGGGTTGCCCGGGCTGCAGACCTGCCTGGTTTTGTTTTTTCTCTTTTTTTTTTTTTTGTAAGCCTTGCTGAGCTGACCGAGGGTAATTTCACGCGGCGAATCTGGGGTGAATCTCTGAGCACTCCCGAGCCCTGCTGTTGAAGGGCCTGGGGTGACCCATGTCCCGAACCCTCGGGTGCACGTTGAAAGGTGGGACTTAACCACCAGTAAATGTCTTGGAACTGGGCTTCTGTAGCTGAAGCAACACGCTGGTAGCTCGGGCACAGCTCCAAGGAGGTCTGTTTGCGCTATGATGGAAACTGGGTTGAGACCAGATTGCCCAAGCTTTTACCTAACTTTCATCTCTATAGAAGCCTCTGCTGCAGTAATTCTAAAAATATTTGCCCATTGAGAACCATCCCCCTTCCCCAATTTTTTTTGGGAATCTGAGTTTCCACTCATGGAGCAGAGAACTTGTTTGGGTTTTTTTAGGGGCCCATATGTGGGTGATGTTCCTAAAAGGTCTTCGAGGTGTTCTTCATACTCACGGTGAGGGTTCTGTGCACCTGTGGGCACTGGTGTTGGTCACTGTTGGTGTTGGGAGCCTGCAAATCACTAGTTTACATGCATGGGAAGGCGTGGGCAGCAGATATGGACCTTTACGAAAGACTCAGAATTGGGTGGAATTTTTGTTGTTTTTTCTGCAGCCTGGCTCCCATTTTCTGCAAAGTGTCTTCATCCACGTGCAAGGTAAGCAAAGTTAAGATACAGGTCCATGCGCAGAGCAGCATGGGAAGTTGAGGGGAGGGACGCTCCACAGGGGTGGGGGCAGCCAGGGACTGTTAAAAGTGTTACCTTCCCCTGAACCTTGAAGTTAATAATACTCTGGAGCATGGAGCTCCTATAAAGGGAAACAGTTATGCTTGAGCCGAGTCGCTGAGAGAAAGTTCACCAAAACCATGATTGTGAATGAGGAGGTAGGGAATCTTATAGGGCAATGAGTAGGCTCATTTAAACACTTTCCAAGGCTATGGTTTTTCCAGTGGTCATGTACGGATGTGAGAGTTGGACTATAAAGAAAGCTGAGCACCGAAGAATGGATGCTTTTGACCTGTGGTGTTGGAGAAGACTCTTGAGAGTCCCTTGGACTGCAAGGAGATCCAACCAGTCCATCCTAAAGGAGATCAGTCGTGGGTATTCAGTGGAAGGACTGATGCTGAAGCTGAAACTCCAATACTTTGGTCACCTGATGCAAAGAGCTGACTCACTGGAAAAGACCCTGATGCTGGGAAAGATTGAGGGCAGAAGGAGAAGGAAGATGAGATGGTTTGATGGCATCACGGACTCAGTGGATATGGGTTTGGGTGAACTCTGGGAGTTGGTGATGGACAGGGAGGCCTGGTGTGCTGCAGTCCATGGGGTTGCAAAGAGTCAGACATGACTGAGCAACTGAACTGAACTGAAGGTGTGGGAAAGTGAAACTCATGTCGATGGACGTGAGTTTGAGTAAACTCCAGGAGTTGGTGATGGACAGGGAGGCCTGGCGTGCTGCAGTCCGTGGGGTGGCAAAGAGTCGGACAAGACTGAGTGAAATGAACTGAAAGTGAAACTGTTAGTTGCTCAAGTCATGTCTGACTCTTTGCTACCCTGTGGACTGTGTGTAGCCCACCAGGCTCCTCTGTCCATGGGATTCTCCAGGCAAGAATACTGGAGTGGGTTGCCATTCCCTTCTCCAGGGGATCTTCCCAACCCAGGGATTGAACCCAGGTCTTCTGCATTGCAGGCAGATTCTTTACCAGCTGAGCCACTGGACTCTGGCTAACGTAAGCCAGAAAGAATGGCTGAGGAGTATATTGAGCAGCTCTGGGGTATCCCAGGTGTTGTGGGCGGTGCAGATAGAACTGGCTAGAGCCAGGCACCAAATCAGGCCCATTCAGGTAACACACATAGCACTGGGGAGCTGCCCACAGCTCGATGCCGGACGCTGGGCTGGCCCCTAGGGGCTCACCCAGGCTGCCTTCCAAAGCAGACATGCCAGCTGCCAACCCCTCCCTGGCATTGCTTCTGCACAGCCCATTGCCTTGCGCGTCAGTTTCCAACGTTGACTTGGGGCATGAGGTTCATCAATTGAGCAGCTCTGGGGTATCCCAGGTGTTGTGGGCGGTGCAGATAGAACTGGCTAGAGCCAGGCACCAAATCAGGCCCATGCAGGTAACACACACAGCACTGGGGAGCTGCCCACAGCTCGATGCCGGACGCTGGGCTGGCCCCTAGGGGCTCACCCAGGCTGCCTCCCAAAGCAGACATGCCAGCTGCCAACCCCTCCCCGGCATTGCTTCTGCACAGCCCATTGCCTTGCGCGTCAGTTTCCAACATTGACTTGGGGCACGAGGTTCATCGGCCACGCCAGACACACTCTAGCTGCAAGGGAGCCTGGGAAAGCCAGTGGCTAGCATCTTAGCTCTAGAGTGGGGTTGGGGCTGTGTCTTGCTCGGCAGGAGGAACCCTCAGAGAAGAGGTCTCGGGGCTTCTCTGATGATTGGGGCAAACAGGATATTGATACAGAGGTTAAAAACCCAGAAAGGCTCAAAAGTCTTTTTTACTGCTGCTGGACACTTTGGGTCAAGGTGGCTGTGATGTAACAAGTGCAGTTTTAGGAGCGTGCGGCCCTGGGTACCACCGTCACGGTTGTGGGATGCCCTGAATCCCATTTGTGGCCCTACAACTCCAAAAGCATAAATGCAGAAGCAGCTTGGACAGCTTTTCCAGAGTGAGACAAGAGTCCTAATCTTGATGTGAATGAGGTCACACAGAAGAACTGAGGAGATGGTGTGTGCTTGTGCCATAGACTTACCTAGGCAACTGTGTCTCCTGGGTGTAGTGTGTACAATATTTTTGTCTCCAAATACGTATATACACATGTATGTTTATAATACATAAAGTCTGTAAACAGTCATCCACACTGCCCCGTGATAGCAGACTATGCATGTGTGGAGGGCGTCCGTGGATTTTGGTATCCATGGGGGTCCCAGAACAAACCTCTCAAGGATACCAAATGACAGCTTTATATTGTTCAGTTCAGTTGCTCAGTCGTGTCCGACTCTTTGTGACCCCATGAATCGCAGCACGCCAGGCCTCCCTGTCCATCACCAACTCCTGGAGTTCACTCAGACTCATGTCCATCGAGTCAGTGATGCCATCCAGCCATCTCATCCTCTGTCGTCCCCTTCTCCTGCCCGCAATCCCTCCCAGCATCAAAGTCTTTTCCAATGAGTCAACTCTTTGCATGAGGTGGCCAAACTACTGGAGTTTCAGCTTCAGCATCATTCCCTCCAAAGAAATCCCAGCACTGATCTCCTTTAGAATGGACTGGTTGGATCTCCTTGCAGTTCAAAGGACTCTCAAGAGTCTTCTCCAACACCACAGTTCAAAAGCATCAGTTCTTTGGCACTCAGCTTTCTTCACAGTCCAACTCTCGCATCCATACATATATTATTATATATGTAAAATTATGGAAAGATGGAAATGTAGGCAATGATCTGAGCAGAATCAGGTCCTAAGCCCGTATAATCAAAGCTACGGTTTTTCCCATAGTCATGTGTAGATGTAAGAGTTGGACCATAAAGAAGGCTGAGTGCCGAAGAAGTGATGCTTTTGAACTGTGGTGTTGGAGAAGATTCCTGAGAGTCCCTTGGACTGCAAGGAGATCCACCTGGTCCATCTTAAAGGAGATCAGTCCTGGGTGTTCACTGGAAGGACTGATACTGAAGCTCCAATACTTTGGCCACGTGATGCAAAGAACTGACTCCTTGGAAAAGACCCTGATGCTGGGAAAGATTAAGGGCAGGTGGAGAAGGGGACGACAGAGGATGAGATGGTTGGATGGCATCAACGGCTGGATGGATATACCTTTGAGCCATCTCCGGGAGCTGGTGATGGACAGGGAGGCCTGGCGTGCTGCAGTCCATGGGGTCGCAAAGAATCCGATCCGGCTGAGCCACTGAACTGAACTGAACTGAACGGAAGCCTCCCTTAGACTGAATCACCACCGCTGCACACAGCTGAGGACCGAGCGAAGGCTAACCTGGTGGTCCAAGCCTGCCCTCCTCTGCCCCCTAGTGGTGGATGAGGAACTTGCTCCCAGGTGCGTCACCGGTCTCTGCATCATCACTTACCTTAAACAAGAGCATTCGCTTAGAGGTGTTATTCAGACAGACCCCAAGTCAGGCTGGGAGCTCGGACACAACTACTTCTTTTTTATTATTACTGTTATTTATTAACTCTTCCAAGGACCTGGATCTGGCGTTGACAGTACAGCCAGATTAGAAAAACGAACGTCCACGGAGACTCCAGACAAGCTGCTGGTCTCCAAGGGAATCTGCCTTTCCTTTCCAAGCACAGGCTCACGGTGGGCCTCTGCATCAGACAGAGGCTGCCAGGGAACATGCTCTTAACTGTGATGGCAGGAAGATCCAGTTGCGGGGAGGGGGGACGCTACACCCCGCAGTGTGCTGACTGCCGGGCAAGAGTACCGCCTTAAGGGATGAGAACCCGCGCGTCTGAAAATACACACAGGGTCCAGACCCTCCCTGTCTCGTCCTTTCTACGGGTCTCCTCGGACTTTCGGAAGAGAGTCCACCGCCTTTCCGCCGCGGGACCCGCTTGCGATGTGGATTTCGATGGTGCTGCCGTCGGAACCTGGGGAGGAGGAAAGACCGTCACGGATTGGTGTCAACATCTGGAATGCCTTTTACAACTTGCACGGCCGTATTAAAAAGAGAAGAAAGAAAAATACACAATACGTCCACCTACGTGGGATTAAAACATCCCAAAGGATAGAGCAAACCCTACAGAATCATCTCGGGCAACTTGATTGAGGTCATGACTGTATCCACCCCACTTACCCTGCTTTGAGACACTCTCAGCCAAACCCTGTGGATGCTGCAGAGAGAATGGAAACCGGGCCTGTTGAGACCCTGCAGCTTCGGGGCCCTGGGACTTGCGCTAAATCAGGGGTCCCGATATCTCAGTGCTCTGTGATGCTAGGGGGGTGGTCACTAGGGCAGTGGGGCTCCATAGTCACCGGCCACCACTTGCACAATGCCAGGAGGTGCCCGGAGGCCTTCTGTTGCTAAAACTGAGAGTGGCCTTTTCACGGATGATGCCATGTGGTTGGAGGAGGGGGAAGGGCGTAGGGAGCAATCAGTGGAATCAAAGCCAGGCATGACTTGCCAAAACTGTACTCCTAGAGGCCTGTTTAATTCATCCCAATGACACACCTCCCTCTGGACTCTGTGGGAACAGATGTGAGGATTATTCTCTCGGGGCAGAAGTACCCAGGCTTGCCTGCTGTTGTGCCAGGTTCTAGGGTGTGTGTGTATGTGTGCGTCAGGAATGAGCCGTGGAACACGTAGGGAAGGGTAGCCTTTTCAACTGTGCGTGAGGCAGGTGACTGCCCTTGCTGAAAACCTCCAAATCCCAAATTCTCTCAACGTATACACCCTACAGACGGCTGCAGCCTGTTCCCGTCATGACCCTCGGCTCACTCACAAACTTCAGACACAGGCGTCTTTACACCCAAGCTCAGTCCTGCCACAGGGCCTTTGCACATCCCCTTTTCTGCCTATGAAGCTCTCCTGATGTTCTTGTGGCTCACTCCCACACTGCACTCAGGTCTCAACTCAAACTCAGGTCACTTCATTCTCAAAGAGGTGTCCTGGACACCTTGCTGAAACCAGTCTCCTGCTCTCTATGGATATGCCATTGCTCACGGCACTTCCTTTTTCCTTTCTTTTTTTACCTTTTTAAATTTCGATGACGTCCAACATTTTTCTTTTTTTTTTTTTTCCCTTGAGTCGCTTATGCTTTAAGTGCATTATTTTAAATTATTTGTTTGTAGCTGTGCTGGGCCTTTGTTGCTATACGTGGGCTTTCTCGAGTTGCGGTAAGTGGGTTTGTCATTGTGGTAGCTTCCCTTGTTGCAGAGCACGGGTTTCAGTATTTGTGGCTCACAGGCCGAGTAGTTGGTGGCACACAGGCTTTGTTGCCCCATGGCATGCGGGGTCTTCTTGGATCAGACCAGTGTTCCTTGCATCGCAATGGTAATTCTTAACCACCAGACTACCAAGAGCCCTTCACAGCACCAGGACCCAGCAAGGAACCGCTGGAGTCGTTCATAGCACTTCGTGCTCAGTACTTACGGTGCATGGGCTTAGTTGCCCCGCAGCACGCAGAATCTTCCTGGCCCAGGGATCGAACCCATGTCCAGTAGTTGGTGGCACACAGGCTTTGTTGCCCCATGGCATGCGGGGTCTTCTTGGATCAGACCAGTGTTCCTTGCATCGCAAGGCTAATTCTTAACCACCAGACCACCAAGAGCCCTTCACAGCACCAGTACCCAGCAAGGAACCGATGGAGTCGTTCATAGCACTTCGTGCTCAGTACTTATGGTGCATGGGCTTAGTTGCCCCGCAGCACGCAGAATCTTCCTGGCCCAGGGATCGAACCCATGTCCCTGGCATCGGCAAGTGGATTCTTCCCCTATGGACCACCAGGGACATCCTTCAATGCTTTGTGATTTTCATTCTGTCTCTGCCGCTAGAATGGAGAGTCTCAGTGGACGGTGCATTCCTCTCTCTTAGTCACCGTAGAATGTGTGGCCCCTGCCACATAGAAGGTGCTCCATAAACAAATATGAGATGCATAAATCCTGTGGGGTCGCAGCCTTGAAACAGGCGGAGGCCACACGGGTCCCTCTGAGCATTAAGACACGAATGTATCAAGACGGGCAGAAATGAGCCCGATTTAACACGTGCAGGGTTTTGGAGACTGCTCAAGGAAGAGAAGAGAGAGCCTCAGGGATGTAAATACTTGGAGAAGCCTGAGATACAGGAAGAGGCCATGACTATGACCCAGAAAAAGCAAGTGTGTGCTTGCAGCATCCCCACGACCACCCCACAAAACCCCACGGTTTCATAGGGTCCTCCCAGGGAAGGATGAAGATGCGTCCGGGGTGCTCTAGGTCGGAGTAAGTCACACCAAGAGTGATGAGCCCCCAGAGAGCAGAGGAATTTAGAAGACGGGGTGGGGAGGGAAAGGCTCACATCAACGGGCATGGACCCTGCAGCCCCATCTCAGGAGAGTCCAGGTTGCCCGTCAAGATGGTGGGGGCAGCCGTTTGGCTGGAGTGGAGAACGCACTCCTCCTGGAGGCCAGGCATTCAGTTCAGTTCAGTCGCTCAGCCGTGTCCAACTCTGCAACCCCATGGACTACAGTCCTAATCTGCAGCTATTTTGGAGCCAAAAAAAAAAAAAAAGTTTCTCAGTTTCCACTGTTTCCCCATCTATTTCCCATGAAGTGATGGGACCAGATGCCATGATCTTCGTTTTCTGAATATTGAGCTTTAAGCCAACTTTTTCACTCTCCTCTTTCACTTTCATCAAAAGGCTTTTTAGTTCATTTTCGCTTTCTGCCATAAGGGTGGTGTCATCTGTGTATCTGAGGTTATTGATATTTCTCCTGGCAATCCTGATTCCAGCTTGTGCTTCTTCCAGCCCAGCATTTCTCATGATGTACTCTGCATATAAGTTAAATAAGCAGGGTGACAATGTACAGCCTTGATGTACTCTTTTCCCAAATTGGAACCAGTCTGTTGTTCCATGTCCAGTTCTAACTGTTGCTTCTTTACCTGCATATAGGTTTCTCAAGAGGCAGGTCAGGTGGTCTGGTATTCCCATCTCTAAAAAATTTCCACAGTTCGTTATGATTCACACGCTTAAAGGCTTTGGCATAGTCAATAAAGCAAAAGCAGATTTTTTTCTGGAACTCTCTTGCTTTTTTGATGATCCAGCAGATGCTGGCAACTTGATCTCTGGTTCCTCTGCCTTTTCTAAAGGCAGATTGAACATCTGGAAGTTCATGGTTCAGTATTCCCGAAGTCTGGCTTGGAGAATTTTAAGCATCACTTTACTAGCGTATGAGATGAGTGCAACTGTGAGGTAGTTTGAGCATTCTTTGGCATTGCCTTTCTTTGGGATTGGAATGAAAACTGACCTTTTCCAGTCCTTTGGCCATTGCTGAGTTTTCCAAATTTGCTGGCATATTGAGTGCAGCACTTTCACAGCGTCATCTTTTAGGAGTTGAAACAGCTCAGCTGGAGACCAGGCACCAGCTGGGAAGACGACTTCCGGTTCCAAAACCACATTCCTGCTGGAGGCGCTTCACAAAGGCTTTGATTTCTCACAGGGTCACCCCACACTGTTTACCCTCACATCCTGAGCTCGTGGGAACTTGTGTGCAGTTTCTGAAGTTCTTGCAGAAAGACCACGGCCTGGAGGGTCACACAGTGGCTCGTGATCGAGGTCTCAGCTCAGCACCCACCCTCGTGACCTGACACTTTGGGGCATGCTCCACATCCTGTGGTTTTTTGTTTCTCCTAAGTTCTTGCATCCTTCGCTGTCCCCTCGGGCTCCACAAAGGAGACCCCTTCTTGCCACAACCACTCTGTGAGTCTCAGATGCCAGCGCCGTTGCAGATGACCCCTGACCCCCCAAGCCTACCCCCGCCTGGGCTGAGCTGGTCTGCTGTCTGCACCGAGTGCTTTCCAGCATGTCTGACTTTCCACGGGCTTCTCGTCTGGTCTTAGCAAATCAAACAAGGCCGTGGTGGGTGTTTACTCATTGTGCATGGGTGCTGTGTGAATACCTGAGTGTCCTTGCAGGCCTCCTTCCTAGCAACTCCCAGCAGTGAGCCTTGCAAGTCCAGGCAGGCTCTTGGGAGTTTCCTGGCTCTGTGCAGACCTACCATTCGGGGAGGCTTGTCGTCTCTTGGGCCCTGGGCCATTGTCCTTCGATTCCTTGACACCTCAAAGCCCTAAATTGGCACCCCCAACCAGGAGGTACGGAGCATAAGCTATAGAGAACGTGTGACACCTAGCCCCGCATCCCCTTCAAGCTGTGGGATCGTCTTCAAGGTTTAGCCAGCCTGACAGAGTGGAGGCCCTGGGGTCTGTTAACTCCCACAGTCCCCGGGCATTGGGAACCCATGGAACCACCAGAGTTATGTGGACCGCATGTGGGTGGCAGGAAAGAATCTGAGACAACAAGATGGGTGAGACAGAATAGAAACGTGGAAGGTAACGGGGAAGCGTGGGAGAGAACAGGGAACTCTGAAGATCAAGGGAAGATTGTGCAAAATAGAACCGTGTGGGGGGAAAACAAAGATGAAACAGGACGTGGAGGGAAAGAAGGTATTGTGAGAGTAACAATTGCAAAAGAAGAGCAAACTGCAAGAGAAAGCGTGGAATTCTGGAGAGAGAAAGGAACTTTGGGAGCCACGGACCTGTGCTCAGAGGATACAGAGAGATGGGAGAGACAGAATTGTGTGAAAGGCTGCTGTGGGAAAGGACAGGAACTTGAGGGAGAGATACAGAATTGTCAGAACAGAAAATTATGGTTACCAAAAGGTATGCGTGAAAGGGTCTGGCTGCTCGCCGCTCAAAAGCCAATAAGCGGGCCAACTTGGTGGAAAGGAAAAATTTGCTATATTTCAGATGCCGGCACCTACAGGAGAGGGTGGCAGACGTCTGTCCAAAGGCCAGCACCACCCCCCCCGGACAGGCAGAGGGTGAGAGCTGTTATAAACAAAAGTTGTGGCAGGGTTGGGGGGTGTTACATGCAGACACAGTACAGTCACCTGATAGTCATCTTCACTGACAAGCAGCACCGTGATTGTTTTAGGTACAAATAATCTTTACTTCCCCGGGTGCACGTGTTCCCATGTCTTTGCGGTCAGCTCTCGCAGTGGTGGGCAGCTCAAGTCCTGGGTACAGTCAAGTCCTCGTGTAGTTAACGTTTCCACCTGGCGTGTTTTGGTATCTATAAGACAGCTCAGAGGAGGTGGCTCAGAATATTACCTATAACCCCTTCAGAAAGAACTAAAGATCCTTGTGTGTGTGTGTCAGTAACTTAATCGTGTCTCTTTGTGACCCCATGGACTGTAGCCCACCAGGTTCCTCTGTCCATGGGAGTCTCCAGGCAAGAATACTGGAGTGGGTTGCCCTTCTCTTCTCCAGGGGATCTTCCCGACCCAGGGGTCAAACCCGGGTCTCCTGGCTCGCAGGCTGATTCTTTGCCATTTGAGCTACAGTGGAAATCTCACTACACTTAGTGAGTATCTTACTATTATTTGGTCTTCTTTGACGGTTTTCCTTTGTTTTCAGCATTTCTCCCCTCTCTGATCAAACTGATTCTTTGACTAAACTTCTCCACCAGCAGCAGGCAGGCAGAGACCATGACGGAATGGTGGGTGGCAGTGGGCAAGGATCATGGTCTTGCTTTGTTTCATTTCGGGGAAAGCGTGTTGTGGGAGAGACTGGTCGTCGTGAAAAAGAGAGTTAGGGGAGCCCTGGGAGATTTTTGCATAAGAATGAATAATTTGGGGATGAATAGGCAGTTGTGGAAAAAAAAAAAAAAAAAAAAAATGAGAACAGAAAATCATACAAGAATAAAATGGCAGAAGAACGGAACTGTGGTCGGGAACAGAACCCTAGGAGAGAAAATGGTGATATGAGACTGACCACAGAGACAAAGAGCTGTGGGAAAGTAAAATTATTCGAAAGAGGAATTCTGGAATGAAACAGAAAGCTGTGGGAAAATGGCGAGTTGTGGGCAAGACAAGGATTATGGGGAAGAAAGAAAATTGTGGGAGAAGTGTAGAGTTTCGGAAAAGACACGGGGTTGGAGAGAGAAGTAGGGAATTACAGGAAATAGAGCTTTGTGGGAAACACAGGCGATTGCATGGAAAAGGAGGAAGAATGGAAAGGCAAGGGATTATTGGAAAGATGGGAGGGCTTGTGGGAAATCCTGAGTCTTTACAAAGATGCTCCTCGTATTTTGAACTCAAGTTGTCATCAGGAATTATACACAGATCCTCTCACTGTGAACCGTCGCCACAATCATGAAAGTGAAGTCGCTCAGGTGTGTCTGACTCTTTGCGACCCCATGGAATGTAGCCCTACGACGCTCCTCCATCCATGGAATTTTCCAGTCACTAGGTTAGTGTTACGAGCAAATGTAAGCGTTCTATCTCCACTCAGAAACCTTAACTGGCCTTTTGCTGGCTCCTAGATAAAAATGCAGAATCTGTAAACACCCCTCAATGGATCTCTTCCCCACCTGCCTCTCTCCAGCTTCCCACCGCCAAACGACATGCAAGTTCAGCCTTTATTTATTTATAAGTCTTTATTTCTAAGTTCCCCACGTGATACCGCTCAGAGATGCTCACACCCCAGCCCCCGCCTCAGCTAAAATGATGTTGATTAGGTTGCAAGCGCTCAAGGAATATTTGTTCAAAATCAATTGACTTTTCTGTTAAGTGGCGAGTAAGTGCCAGACACTGCATTAGAGGCTTAATGACGGAGGCTCGGTGGAAGCCTGTCGGCCTGGAAGTGAAAACAGGTCAAGCTTCGTCCTAACAGTGCGCACGGGGAGAGGCCTAACCGTACTTACCGCTTCGAGTTTGTATCTCTGTGTTTTTCTCTGACATGTAACAGTATTTTCTGTCTTATGAAAGCAAACTGGCTGGAAAGGAGAAAGGAAACACGCCCGAGATTAAGGCAGCCTTATCTCTTTTCCAAGATTACCACTTTTTTCAAAAAGGCCCCCGGTTCCTGAGGGTTCTGGCCTCAGCATACAGCCTGTGGTATAGACACGGGGGTCTTGTATGTGGGAGTCATTCTCCTTGCTGACTTGTACCCACATCTTTAACTGTGGTGTTAGACAAGACCCTTGAGACTCCCTTGGGCTGCAAGGAGATTCAACCAGTCCATCCTAAAGGAAATCAGTCCTGACTTCACTTTCACTTTCAAGCTTTAAGGAAACATTATTTGGGCCTTAAACTGATAATTTCATCCTCCCTACCAGTTGGGTTAAATGACATAACCCCAAAATAGATGAAAAGGGAAAGTGAAGTTGTTCAGTCATGTTCAACTCTGCGACCCCACGGACTGTAGCCCACCAGACTCCTCCATCCATGAGATTCTCCAGGCAGAAGATTGGAATGGGTTGCCATTTCCTTCTCCAGGGGAATCTTCCCAACTCAGGGATCGAACCCGGGTCTCCAGCATTGTAGGCAGACACTTTACCACCTGAGCCTCCAGGGAAGTCCATATTAGATGAACAGGAGTTGAAAAAGAGGACCAATTTGAGGACCTCAATGCAAGAGTCTTGAAATGAAGAGGACAGAGCGGAATAGCGAGGGATGATTGACCTGCGTTTCATCTTAAATGCCCCCGGATGAAGTGGACAAAGCAAAGGTGCATGTAAAAATCTCCAGAGGTCAGGCTGCCTACTGTTCATTGTCTTACAGCACACGTCAGCGCCGGGTGAGAAATGACCATTTATCTCAGACTCAGAATGTCATGCACCCCAAGGCAAAGTTAGTGATCATTAACGCAAGGCTACGGTGCTCAGTCCCTGGGTGGGGGAGATCCCCTGGAGGAGGGCATGGCAACCTGGTCCAGTATTCTCACCGAGAGAATGCCCATGGACAGAGGACCCTGGCAGGGGTGACAGTCCCTGGGGTGGCAGAGAGTTCAACAGGACTGAAGCCACGTGGCACGCAGGCAGAGGCAAGGCACCATGCTCACATTACAAGGAGAGGTGAGTGACGAGCTGCAAGATTAAGGTGGTCCCTTTCAACTCATGCCCTGAAGCTGGTTCCAGAAATCAGGGCAGAGAGCCTCCTGGTCATTGACAAAGGAGTTCCTGGGGAGCCTGGGGCCCCCAACCTAGGCCTGCCTCTACCCAGAGGCTCTTACCTCCAGAAAGCAAGCTCAAGGCCTCATCGGAAGTGTGCACGCCGCCTGGCAGCTCCTTCTTGGGAGCAGGGCCTTCCCCGGGCTCGTGGGGGCCCCCGGGGGATGGGGGAGCCACCTCGGTGGCCGAGGTGGTCATCGAGTCCCACTGGATCTCCTTGCTGGGACCTGGAAGTGTCAGGCGGCAGCCCGTCCAGCCGTAGAAGGCCAGGGACAAGAGGAAACCTTGGGCTGGATTCAGGATCCCCTGGAAAGGGGGAGAAAGAGACAGCATGTAAGTCAGGGTGCTGACGGGCATCGGGGCTCACAGGGGTCACTTCGGTCCAGAGGGCTGGCCTGAGCTGGGGCATGCCCTGTTGACTAGTTTGGGGCAAGAGAGATTGGCTTGGAGGTGCTGGCCCTTCAGAGGTGCGTGAGGGACACAGGAGACCAGCAGGGTGGAGAGGAAGGTCCCGGGCATCACTCCAGCGATGTGGGCTAAGTCCATGGACCGTAGCCCGACCAGGCTTCTCTGCCCATGGGATTCTCCAGGCAAGAATACTGCAGTGGGTTGCCAGGCCCTTCTCCAGGGGATCTTCCTGACTCAGGGATCAAACTGGGGTCTCCTTCATTGGCAGGTGGATTCTCTTACCGCTGAGCTACCAGGGAAACCCAGACACCTCTCCACTAACAGCTCCTGTATGGAGTTTTTGTACTGGAGACACAATATACTGGAAACATCAAGAACAATGTATCCGTAAGCTTTCCACCTGATTACGGTGGTGTGTTTCTAGGCAATATTGTTGCCTACATGTGTGATTAGGTAGTTGCAATGAGTATACTCTCTACATCCTGCATTTTTCACTTATTACGAGATTTCAGAATTGTCATATTTTACATTATCATTTTCCACATCTGCATACCATTCCATCAAGATCAAAGACAGTGATTTCCTTAACCATTCCCTTTTATTAAAAAAGAAAAAAATGTGGGTTGTCTAGAATGCTTTATATTTATGGATAGTGTTCCAAGGAATACCTCCAACTCTGTGGCTTTTTCAGTCTGCAACATTTCTTCCAGAGAAATTCCCAGATATGTTTAGTCAGCCTGAAAGGTTTGAGACACTTGCCAAACTGACTTACGAGAGTCAGATCCATTTAATAATGATGCCAACACTGAACACACGAGCTAGCTCATGGACCACAGCCAGATAAGGGGGCCCCCGCAACCTCTTCAAGTCACTGCATATTTAAATAACACATAGATCATACTTCTCAGTGGGTTTTATCCTGTCTGGCTTTTTTTCTTCTTCTTTAGGAAGTACATTTAAAATCAAGATTGACCTACCATCATGAACCACGTGGTCTTGGCTGCATTTCTGACCTGTTTCAAAGAGCTGCTATTGATATCTGGTTGCATTTCAAGATAGAACAAAAGGCTTTCGTTGATGACATTTGAGAACCAGCTGTGAGACAGAAAATGGGCCACAGGTAAAGAGAACATGCGATATTGTGGGTTTTTTTTTTTTGCTTATTTTTAATGGGAGGATAATTGCTTCACAATATCATTTTTTTTTCAATGCCAAAGGTCAGGGGACATGTCTGCACGCATGACTGTTGAGTCACTCCATCATGTCTAACCCTTTGCAACCCCAGTGGACTGTAGCCCACCAGGCTCCTCTGTCCATGGGATTTCCCAGGCAAGAATACTGGAGTGGATTGCCATTTCTTCCTCCAGGGGATCTTCCCAACTTAGGGATCGAACCCACACCTCTGGCATTGCAGGCAGATTTTTTTATCCACTGAGCCACCTGAGAAGCCCCAGGGAACATGTCTCCTAAGACCTAGAAGTCTGGGAGGGGTGACCAGGTAGCTGCAGGAGAATTAGACGAGAATTAGACGTCAGAGATGGCATCGCCCTCAGCCAAAAGCAGAGACCAAGAGACCCTCCCGATGGTCACAATCAACACCCTATCGGGTGGAAGGTTCTAGCACATGTCAAATGGCCCAGAAGTCATTCCTCCTTTGATGAGCAAACTGACGTCTTAACGGAGACCAACACGAACCTTGATGCTTTACGTCGGAAATTTCTGACGTCAGTGTCGGCAAGTCGGTGAAGTTGGAAATGGTGGGCTAGGGGTATTTTTCAGTTCAGTTCAGTCACTCAGTCGTGCCCGACTCTTTTCAACCCCGTGAATCGCAGCACGCCAGGCCTCCCTGTCCATCACCATCTCTCGGAGTTCACTCAGACTCACATCCATCGAGTCTGTGATGCCATCCAGCCATCTCATCCTCTGTCCTCCCCTTCTCCTCCTGCCCCCAATCCCTCCCAGCATCAGAGTCTTTTCCAATGAGTCAACTCTTTGCATGAGGGGTATTTTTACAGGGAGGTAACTCACGGCTCTCCCAGAATGTCCAAACCAGCCTCCTCCCATCAGATAAATTATTAACCACCAATGTGTGCCCTGTCTTGCAAAGCACTCTGTCGCTGCAGCAAAGGGCTTTCTGATTTGGTACTTAAGGAGATCCAACCAGTCCATTCTGAAGGAGATCAACCCTGGGATTTCTTTGGAAGGAATGATGCTAAAGCTGAAACTCCAGTACTTTGGCCACCTCATGCGAAGAGTTGACTCACTGGAAAAGACTCTGATGCTGGGAGGGATTGGGGGCAGGAGGAGAAGGGGACGACAGAGGATGAGATGGCTGGATGGCATCACTGAGTCAATGGATGTGAGTCTGAGTGAACTCCGAGAGATGGTGATGAACAGGGAGGCCTGGCGTGCTGCGATTCATGGGGTCGCAAAGAGTCGGACACAACTGAGCGACTGAACTGAACTGAACAGGTCTATTTGCACAGAGCAAACCCACCTGAAATGCTGGGGCAGGCTGCCTGTGGGGGACAGGGTGGGCCCACTGAGGAGGTGAAGTTTGCTCTCTACCCTTTTTTTTTTTTTTTTTTTTTTAATTTTTAGTTGTTTTTCTGGCCATGCCACACAGCTTTTGGGATCTTAGTTTCCCGAACCAGAGAGGGAACTCTTGCCCCATGCAGCGGGGGTTAGCGTCCTAACCACTGGACGGCCTGGGGAGTCATGATTTCTGTCCTTGCTGCCCTGAGCTGTGAGTCACCACACAGACACGGGCCGTCACCCCTGCGTCTCATCAGATACAGGAATTCTGCTGTCACGACAAATGCAGGGACTTCCCTGGCCGTCCCAGTGGTCAGGACTTGGTACTTCCAGTGCAAGGGATGAGGGTTCAATCCTTGGCCAGGGAAGTAAGATCCCACATGCCTCACAGTGCAGCAACCACCAAAAAAATAATTGATTAAAAAATAAAACAAAGATGGATGCAAAAATAAAAGATGGATTTAGAAGGCCTGATGAAGCATTTGGTTTGAACCTTAACCCCCGGCGATGGGACAAGACTCCGGAGGCAAGTGGTTGGGGATGTGACCACGTCAAAGCGAGGATTTTCTGTTCGTAGGGATTCTCTATAATTTGAGCGGACGTGAATTTCTTTCCAGAAGGTTACGGCTGTAGACTGGCCTTCTGTCTGGACAGCATTGCCTCCAGGGCCATCTGGACAAGCCTCAAAAAAGTTTCGTCTCCCAAGACTCTGCCTCTGAAACTCAGGTCACACTTGGGAAGGCATCTTACAAGCGGTTTGCATTTCACTTCCCAGGGACAGTTTAAAGAAACAGAAACACAGTACCAAGCAATGAAAACCAGCATTATTTTGAAGAACCGGGTCTTGATCATGCCTCCCATGCGTCTCTCGTTCTCCGTGTAAATGCCTTGTCTTCCCTTCAGTAAGGAGGCCACTGTGGAGAGCAGAGGGGAACGGTGTGTGACGTTCATGATTTGCAAAGGCCAGCAAACCAGATGGGACCCCGCAAGTGACCCTGGAGAGCAGGAGACAAGATACCAGCCAGGCCTTTCTCACCACTGCATGGGGTGGGGCGGGGCGCTTCTCAGACACTCGGGGGAATGCATAGCTTTTAAAGGTTTACTTGGAAGTTTTGGGGCTTCCCTGATAGCTCAGATGGTAAAGAATCTGCCTGCAATGCGGGAGACATGGGTTCAATCCCTGGGCTTGGGAAGATCCCCCTGGACAAGGGAAAGGCTACCCACTCGAGTATTCTGGCCTGGAGAATTCCTCAGACTTAATGGTCCATGGGTTCACAAAGAGCTGGACATGACTGAGCAACTTTCACTTTCACTTTCGAAATCGTTTAGATTTATATAAGACATACAGAGAGAGCAGAGTCCCCATATAGCTACACCCAGCTGCTGCCAGTGTTAACGTCTTCCACAACCACACGTGGTCAGCAGGAAGAACACAACGCTGATACAGTGCTGGTAACTACACCCCCAATTTTATCTGGATTTTATTCATTCAGGAACTGTATTTTTAACACGTTATACTTCTTATCTTTATAATAAAAATTATTTTTATAAATGTAAAAAATTATTTTTAGTATAAGAATAATTCACTAGGGGACTTGTCTGGTGATTCGGTGATTATAAGATTCCATGCGTCCAACACAGAGGCCGAAGGTTCGATCTCTGATCAGGGAACTATAATGCCCCATGCTGAAAGGTGCAGCCGAAAAATTTAAAAATAATAATAATTTATCCTTGATTTCTTTCTTTCTTTGGCCAAGACTCTCTGCACGTGGGATCTTAGTTCCCCAACCAGGGATTAAACCCAGGCCCCCCTGCAGTGAAAGCGTGTAGCCGTAACCCCTGGACCTCCAGGGGAGTCTCATACTTGCTATTTTAAAATGTTGAAAGAGTTAGCGTTCCTCCTTTAGACAAGTTGAAAAATATTAAAAAACCTTAGAAAAAAAATTAATAGCCTCTCATCCCCCCAAAGACAGCTACTGTTAGCATCTTACTGTATTTCTTTCCAGTGTTTTTTTCTACACTTCGTTTTCCTTTATTTGATGTAATTGAATCACTATTTTTTAATCACTATGTTTTAATGCAATGGTTGTAAAAAAGCTGTATTTGGCTCAGACGGTAAAAGCGTCTGCCTAAAATGCGGGAGACCAGGGTTCAATCCCCAGGTTGGGAAGATCCCCTGAAGAAGGAAATATCAACCCACTACAGTACTCTTGCCTGGAAAATTCCATGGATGGAGAAACCTGGTAGGCTACAACCCATGGGGTGACAAAGAGTTGGACACGACTGAGCGACTTCACTTTCTTTCTTTCTAATACACTATGGGGGTTGTGTGCTTTTAAATTTTTATTGCAGCAGAGTTGATTTGCAATGTTGTGTTAGTGACAGGTGTACACACACTGGTTTTCAATGAAGATACGAAGCTGCTGCTGCTGCTAAGTCGCTTCAGTCGTGTCCGACTCTGTGCGACCCCATAGATGGCAGCCCACCAGGCTCCCCCGTCCCTGGGATTCTCCAGGCAAGAACACTGGAGTGGGTTGCCATGTCCTTCTCCAATGCATGAAAGTGAAAAGTGAAAGTGAAGTCGCTCAGTCGTGTCTGACTCAGGGACCCCATGGACTGCAGCCTACCAGGCTCCTCCGTCCATGGGAGTTTCCAGGCAAGAGTACTGGAGTGGGGTGCCATTGCCTTCTCCAAAGATACGAAGAGAGAGACCCAAAGAGCCGTGGTGATGTCGTCTCCCTAAATAGCAGAGCATATAGCTTAAAGTTCTGCAATCCACAGTCAATCCTCCAGTGACCTATCTGTGGAGGTGTGTTTCTTTATCCTGATTCTGCCCGTGAGGGACCCACAGGGCACGAGGGGGCTGGAGACTTGCCCCAGGGCTCACCTCCTCAAGGATGGGGTAGGGAGAATGGAATGCAGTCCCCGTCCTCTGGGTCTGCTGACTCACCTTCTTGCCCAGATCTTTCTGGTGCCTCTGACTCATGTCCTGTGGGCCCCTTCCTGCTTCCTGCCCAGCTGGGAGAAGACACGGGCCCCTGTCCATCTCTGCCCCTCGCCAACGGCTGACCTTTCCTTTCCTCTCCTGTTCCTGTCTCCCCCTCTGCCAGTTTTCAAGGACACTGGGTCTTTGGGGGCACGCCAAGGACAGACCCAGGATGAGTCCAGGTAGAAGGGAAAAAGTCCACAGGTCCCTGGGCTGTGCGCTAACGGATGCTGGCAAAGACTTCATCTAGCCCGTTACTGAGTAGGCTTGCTCCCTGTCACTGATATAAACCCACTCACTCTCCCCAACTTTATTCTGCTTGTCTCTGCAGGATGACAGATGAGGTCACGGATCCTAGGTAATGACCGGGGCCCAAGACCTGGGGCTCATCCCCGTGGCCTCATCCCCAGGGAAGCTTCCCTGCCCTTTACCTGCGGTCACTGTCTTTCGGAATAGGATGGGGTTGCCCACGAGGACCAGTAGCAGCGGCAAGTACGTGGTGATGTAGTGGGGGATGGCGTGCTCCAGGCCCCTCTCGCACCTGGTGGGGGGTGGGGGGAGAGAAAAATAGAGGCATTCTCCAACAATGAGGCTTTACCTGAAATAACCCACCCCTTTATCTGAAAGCCGAGATAAGAGGACCCGGAGGGCAAAGGGAAATGCACAGATCTCTTCTGGCTGCCGGAAGGAAACCTGACTCACATCTCCTCATGTCTGTGGACAAGCAAGTAAGTCACAGAAGGAGAAGGAGGATCTATCACAGTTCTGTCTTGTCTCAGAAAGCTGGCCGCTTTTCAAGTTCCCCGCCGGAAAAAAAGTAAAGACAGGAAAAGATGGGATGGTGGATGCCCACCCTCACCACAACCCTTCTGTGGGACCTTTGCAAAGAAAAGACACAGAGTTCAAGCAAGACAAAGGCACTCAACAGACTAGTTAGGTCTCAGCACTTTACTACATGCTAGGCCTGGCTGACATCATCAATAAGATCCAAGCTCTGCCCTCGAACAACTGAAAACACCCGCGCTTCCTATTTCTCAGGACACTTGTTCTCAAGGTGACCCATAATCATTTCGGTGATTCTTTTCAGAAAGAAAGACAGGAATGTCTACTGATGGGTTGGGAGACTCATCCATCAGCAACAGGACATGGTGGTGTGCCACACACAGGTCTGTTACCAAAGCCGGGAGTGTCACTGAACAAATGCATAATGTAGAGAAAGTGGCAAAGGGGGAGAGGGCATCCAAAGGAGAAGTTGCTCAGGCCCGACCCCAGATGAGGTGGAAAACCAGAGGAAGGCGCAGCCCTGGAGGCCCGGGAAGACGGCATGATAAAGATGCCGGTGCTTTCGTCAGTCTGGAGTGTGCACGCCAGAGATGAAAGTGGCAGGAGAATTCACGAAACCAGGCATGAACAGTGCAGTGCCCACCTTTTGTTGCCCTAAGGATGGCAATACCATGTGAGGATGGTGCATTCTTTTTTAAATGAAGCTGTCTTCTTCAGCTGTGAAAGCTAAACCATGGTCTACAAGGGCTTGAGGGGAGAAAGGGAAACAGGAGGAGCAAAAGATGAGATTCGAATGATGAGGGACAGATGAGTGAGGGTGGGAGCCTGCACAGTGCTCTGAGGATGCAAATGATGAAGGGTGGAGGTGATGGAGATGTGGAAAATTCTGAAAGACATGGGAATACCAGACCACCTGACCTGCCTCTTGAGAAACCTATATGCAGTTCAGGAAGCTACAGTTAGAACTGGACATGGAACAACAGACTGGTTCCAAATAGGGAAAGGAGTGCATCAAGGCTGTATAGTCACCCTGCTTATTTGATTTATATGCAGAGTACATCATGAGAAACGTTGGGCTGGAAGAAGCACAAGCTGGAATCAAGATTGCTAGGAGAAATATCAATAATCTCAGATATCCAGATGACACCACCTGTATGGCAGAAAGTAAAGAACTAAAGAGCCTCTTTCTTAATGAAAGTGAAAGAGGAGAGTGAACAAGTTGGCTTAAAGTTCAACATTCAGAAAACTAAAATCATGGCATCTGGTCCCATCATTTCATGACAAATAGATGGGGAAACAGTGGAAACAGTGGCAGACTTAATTTTTTTGGATTCCAAAATCACTGCAGATGGTGATTGCAGCCATGAAATTAAAAGATGCTTACTCCTTGGAAGAAAAGTTATGACCAACTTAGATAGCATATTCAAAAGCAGAGACATTACTTTGCCAACAAAGGTCCGTCTAGTCAAGGCTATGGTTTTTCCAGTGGTCATGTATGGATGTGAGAGTTGGACTATAAAGAAAGCTGAGCACCGAAGAATTGATGCTTTTGAACTGTGGTGTTGGAGAAGACTCTTGAGAGTCCCTTGGACTGCAAGAAGATCCAACCAGTCCATCCTAAAGGAGATCAGTCCTGGGTGCTCATGGAAGGACTGATGCTGAAGCTGAAACTCCAATACTTTGGCCACCTGATAGAAGAACTGACTCCTTGGGAAAGACCCTGATGCTGGGAAAGATTGAGGGCAGGAGGAGAAGGGGAAGACAGAGGATGAGATGGTTGGATGGCATCACCGACTCAATGGACATGAGTTTGGGTGAACTCCGGGAGTTACTGATGGACAGGGAGGCCTGGTGTGCTGCAGTCCATGGGGTGGAAAAGTGTCTGACACGACTGAGTGAATGAACTGAACTGAACTCTGCATATAAGTTAAATAAGCAGGGTGACATACTTGACGTACTCCTTTCCCAATTTGGAACCAGTCCGTTGTTCCATGTCTGGTTCTAACTGTTGCTTCTTGACCTGCATACTGATTTCTCAGGAGGCTCGTAAGGTGGTCTGTTATTCCCATCTCTTTAAGGATTTTTCATAGTTTGTTGTGACCCATATATATAGTCAATGGTTCTTTGTGACTCCATGGACGGTAGCCCACCAGGCTCCTTTGTCCATGGAATTCTCCAACAGACATGACTGAGTGACTGAACTGAGCTGAAAGCATATCTACTACCAGTATAAATATTGACACTTCTGTTCTTGGCCGAAGTATAGGCCCCTGTTGTTTAGTTGCTAAGTTACTCTTTGCAGCCGCATGGCCTTGTAAAAGACTACATCAGATTGTTATTCACTCATGAATATAAGGTGATTTTGTTGGCCAAAAGAATGAAGTGTTATAGTGGGTGGTTTAAAAAAAATGAAAGAGATGGCAAACTTTCTCCAGTAAAGGGCCAGATAGTAAATACTTTAGAGGGTGTTCAGGTCATAGTGTCACTCTTACTACTATTCAACAGTGCTGTTGTAGCTGGAAAGCATCCTTAGACAACATACAAATGACTGGACATGAATGTGTTCCACTTATTTACAAAGGACTCAGCAGGCTGGATATGGCCTAGGAACCAGTAGTTTGCTGCCCACTGACTTCCAATAATATTTGAATTGACTCTTAAAATCTCTGTGGGTTAGATAGAAATAGTATCATTCCATATTTATTTACATAGTGTTTTCACATGCATTGTCTCATTTCTCGTAATTTATGGTTAGATGGGGCTTATTACCCCATTCATTACGCAGCTACTGACACAAAGTGCTTTCCCGTGTAAGAGTAAGAGCTTTATCAAGATACATTGACTGAAATCTCATTTATTCCCTGGTTTTGTTCCATGTGTTCAAAATAGCTGTCATTTTCCTTATTTTTGTTACGGTCTTGTCGCTAGGGAGTTGAATATTTGTTTGTGAATTGTTTTATTTTTTTTTCCTTAGTTTTTTTTTCATTTTACAAAAACAAAGACACTTGTATCAACATTTATAGGTGGATTTTTGAATTTATAAAATTATTAGATTTATTGATTACATATTAAATAGCTTAGGCTAATCAATCATGCAGCTAGTTTGGGTTTTGAAGTGTCATATTTGTTTACTTTTTAGGGGTTAGAGATGCTATTAGACTGTCATTTTATCGAAGGTGAGAAGTCAACCCAGAGATGGAAAACTTCATCCTGTATGAGGAGATTGGCCGAGGAAGCAAGACTGTGGTCTACAAAGGGCGACGGAAGGGGACCATCAATTTTGTAGCTATTCTTTGTACTGATAAGTGCAGGAGGCCTGAAATAACCAACTGGGTAAGTCAAGTATGTTTCTCTCCCTTTGGGAAAAGATGATCAGATGGAGTAAGTAGTATGTAAACAGAAGTCACTGAACTCACTGTAGCAGACAGTCCATTTTCAGTCTGGAATGGGTGACCTTCTCTCTTTAGTGCCAATAGTCCTGAATAATGGCTACTAAACATACTCAAGTATCAATAATTAGCAACTTAGATTTCTGGCTTTTGTTTTTTTTATGAGTCAGGGAAAATACAGTCTATATCAGATCACTTAAATGTGACTGTGACAGGACTTAGTTGCGGCAGGTGGGATCTAGTTCCCTGACCAGGGATCATACCCTGGCTCCCTGCATTGGGAGCTAGGAGTCTTAGCTACTGGACCATCAGGGAAGTCCCTAGATCATTTACTTTTAAATTTACTACATGATTATGAAGCTTTCCAAAGGAAAGATATTAGGTGAGAGTAACTTGGGTTTAAATAGTTGTACCACTTTACAGCCGAGACTCCTTGGACCAAACCTAGCTGTTTTTTTTTAATTGTGGAAAAAAAACATATAACAATGGAGAAGGCAATGGCAGCCCACTCCAGTACTCTTGCCTGGAAAATTCCATGGACAGAGGAGCCTGGTAGGCTGCAGTCCATGGGGTCGCTAGGAGTCGGACACGACTGAGTGACTTCACTTTCACTTTCCACTTTCATGCATTGGAGAAGGACATGGCAACCCACTCCAGTGTTCTTGCCTGGAGAATCCCAGGGACAGCGGAGCCTGGTGGGCTGCCGTCTATGGGGTCGCACAGAGTCAGACACGACTGAAGCGACTAAGCAGCAGCAGCAGCACACATAACAAAGTTTATCATCTTAACCATTTTTAAGTGTGTAGTTTGATATTGTCAGTAAGTATATGCCTATTCCTGTGCAGCTATCACCATCTTATATGAGGTACCTTTCAGAAACAAAGTACAATACAATGGTGATTGCCAGGGAAAGGGGAAATGGGGAATTACTGTTTAATGTGTAGAAATTTTCATTTTTGCAAGATGAAAAGAGTTCTGAATGAATAATCACACTCTTGGTACTTAGCCAAAAGAGTTGAAAACTTAGGTCCACACAAAAACCTGCACACAGATGTTTACAGCAGCTCTGTTTGTAATCAAAACAATCAAGATGCCCTGCAGTGAGTAAATAAACAAACTGGAACATACATACCCTGGAATACTGTTCATTAATAACAGGAACTGGGCAATCAAGCCACAAGTAGACACAGAGGAACCTTAAATGGACGTTGTTTGGTAAGAGAAGCCAGTCAGGCTGCATAGTGTATGATTCCAACCATGTCATATTCTGGAAAAGGCAAAACTATGGAAAGGGGAGAGTGGGAGGGATGAATAGGCGGAGCACAGAGGATTTTAGGGCAGTGAAACTCTTCTATATGATAGATGCTATAATAATACAAGTCATTACAGATTTGTCTAAACCCATGAAATATTCGGTTTTCCCCAGAGGCCCAACCATTATCCATTCCCACAACAGTGTGCAAGGGATCTCGTTTCTCCACACTGTGGCCAACACTTGTTATTTTTGTCATCATTGTTATTTATTATTATTTTAAACAGCCATCCTCACCTGTGTGAGGAGGTGTTGGCTTTTGAAAGGCGTGTGGACAGTTGAGGGAAGACAGGTATATGGGACAAGATGCTCTCTAGTTGGTTGAGTCAAACTGGGAACAGGAGGAATTTCTCTTCTGATTGAGGTGAGAATATTAAGTCTTCAGTTAGGGGAAACGGGCAGGCAGTGTTCTAGAAAAGAGGAAAGAAAAGGTGTGAATAGGTCACCTGGAGGGCAGACTGGCTGAGGCCCTTTAGAGTGGGGATCATCAGTGGAAGGCAGAGCAATCAGCATGGTTTATGTCTGCTTCAGTGCCTTAGGTGTATGCAGACTGTGGGGAGGGTTGGATTGAACCAGAATTGCAGTCCTGGAGCGAGTGAGCTGGAAAATGAGTGAGTGGTGGTCGTGGATTAGGATGTGTGGAAGAGATTTGGGAGAGAATAATGTTACCAGTTAAAAAAAAAATCTAGCAATGCTGTCCAATAGACATATAATGTCATTTGCCTAGGCCCTTTAGAGTGGGGATCATCAGTGGAAGGCAGAGCAATCAGCATGGTTTATGTCTGCTTCAGTGCCTTAGGTGTATGCAGACTGTGGGGAGGGTTGGATTGAACCAGAATTGCAGTCCTGGAGCGAGTGAGCTGGAAAATGAGTGAGTGGTGGTCGTGGATTAGGATGTGTGGAAGAGATTTGGGAGAGAATAATGTTACCAGTTAAAAAAAAAATCTAGCAATGCTGTCCAATAGACATATAATGTCATTTGCCTGTGTTGAGTGACAGTAGATTTTCTATTTTTTTTTTTTAAGAGAATCAGAAAGCAAGGATCCAGTGCACCTTGATAGTCAGTCATCAGCAATTCTGAGTCTTGATGTTCTATACACATTTTTGTAGTTTTAGTCCCTATATTTAATGGGATTTTTAAAGGGGGAAAGCCAAAAATCCCCAAAGCAACTTAATATTTTTTAATGGACATGCTTTTGCATCTTTATTACTGAGTTTTTGAAATCACTCTTGTTTTTGGTATACAAATATTCTTATAATCCATTGGAAATGTACATTTTAAGATAAGTATGTTCACATTAGGGCTTCCCTGGAGGCTCAGATGATAAAGAATCCACCTGCAATGCAAAAGATATGAGTTTGATCCCTGGGTCAGGAAGATCCCCTGGGGAAGGAAATGGCAACCCACTCCAGTATTCTTGCCTGGAGAATCCCAAAGATTGAGGGCAGGAGAAGAAGGGGACAACAGAGGATGAGACGGTTGGATGGCATCACCGACTCAATGGACATGAGTTTGGGTAGACTCTGGGAGTTGGTGATGGACAGGGAGGCCTGGCGTGCCGCAGTCCATGGGGTCGCAAAGAGTCAGACAGGGCTGAGTGACTGAACTGAAAGATGATGGAAGGTTGTGATGGTGGAAGATGAGATGATGGAGGCAGGACATGATGGGATAATGGAGATGATGAGATAAAGGAGGTCAGAGATTATGGAGGGTTGACATGATAGATGGTGGAGATAATTATGGATGAGATGAAAGAGGTTAGAGAAGATGTGATGATGGAAGTTGGAGATCATGGAGGGTGGAGATGATGGAATGATGGAGGGTGGACATGTTGGAGGGTAGAGAAGAAGCAAGATGGAGATGATGGAGGGTGGAAATGTTGGAGGGTGGGGATGAGGCAGATGAGATGATGGTGGCTGGAGATTATGGAGGATGGAGATAATGGAGGATGGTTCTGTTGGAGGATGGAGATGATGGAGGATGAAAATGATGGATGGTGGAGATGATGGAGGGTGGGCTGATGGGATGATGGACGGTGGAGATGATGAAAGATGAGATGATGGAAGGTGGAGATGATGGAGAGTAGAGATGATGAAAGATGAGATGATGAGATGATAGAGGATGAGATGATGGAGGTTAGAGAAGATAGGATGATGGAAGTTGCAGATGATGATGGTTGTAGGTGATGTATGTTGCAGATGTTGGAGGGTGGGGATGATTAAGGGTGGAGATATTGGAGGGTGGGGATGATTGAGGGTATAGATGTTGGAGGGTGGAGATGATATAAGGTACAGATTTTGGAGGATGAGATGCTGGCCTATGAGAGAATGGAAGATGGGCATGATGGGATGATGGTGGCTGGAGATAATGGAGGTTGGAGGTGATGCATGTTGGAGATGATAGAGGGTGAGGATGATTGAGGGTGGAGATGTTGGAGGATGAGATGATGGAGAGTTAAAATGTTTCAGGGGGAGGCCTTGTGTTAATCTTGGAGCACCTGGGCTCAAATAAAAGCCCCAGGATCCCAGGGTGGAGGTGAGTGATAAAAATTCTCTTTCCGATTAAGTGCATCCCTCTGTAACAGCTGCTTACTCTGTCTTTGTCCTTCTAAGGCTCCTGGGGAGAGCAGATTATTTTGAGGGGTCTACACAGAGGCCTGGAAGTAGTCACAGTTGATAAGGCAATAGGACTGTGGAGACATTTGAGTGAGCAGCTGCAAGAAATTAAGAAAGATGCGGAGAAACAGTCAGCGCCACAGGTCAGCAAACTTTTTCTCTAAAGGAACAGCTAGGAAATATTTTAGGCTTTAGAACCTACTAGTAGATTTGTGTCAAATCTACTCAACTCTAATGGATAAAGCAGCCATAGACAATACATACACAAATGGGTATGGCCGTGTGCCAATAAAACTTTATTTACAAAAGCAGGTGAAGGGCCGGATCTGTATTAAGGGCCATGCTGTACTGATCCTTGGGTCTGTGTTAGGCTGTGCTTAGTCGCTCAGTTGTGTCCGACTGTTTGTGACCCCGTGAACTGTGGCCCACCAGGCTCCTCTGTCCATGGGATTCTCCAGGCAAGAATACTGGAGTGGGTTGCCATGCCCTCCTCCAGGGGATCTTCCCGACCCAGGAATTGAACCTAGGTCTCCCACATTGCAGGTGGATTTTTTACTGTCTGAACCACCAGGGAAGTCCAAGAATACTGGAGTGGGTAGCCTATCCCTTCTCTGGGGGAACTTCCCAACCCAGGAATTGAACTGGAGTCTCCTGCATTGCAGGCAGACTCTTTACCACCTGAGCTACCCAGAAAGCCTCTCCCTGGGTCTACACCACCTTAAAATCACCAAGAGACCATGTTCAACCTCTGATTTTCAATTTTCCATTAAACTATAGAATATATCTCCTTAGAGGGACCTTGAGGTTTTACAAATGGTAAAGGGCAGGGGTTCAGACTCAAAGAAATGTCTGAGACCACATCTCCCAGGATGTGTTCAGAAGAGCACAGGATGGAAACATGAAAAAAAGGTGTAGACAGCAGAGGCTGAAAATGAGCTATTCTAAAAGCAACCCTTTGAGTCTCCCAGACATCTGGAACTCAGCCCTGGGATGTTCAACTCACCTGCATGCCCAGAGGAAGCTGATTTGAAGGATAAAAAAAAAATCAAGAGCGGGTAGGAGGGAGCCGTGCCCATCACAGGTATCTAGGGAGGAGAGATGCACCCCCAGCTCTGATTGTGCCTCTGAGGTTGTTTGTTTGTTTAAACACAACCCTCAGTACAGATCCGGCCCTCCGCCTGCTTCTGTCAATAAAGTTTTATTGGCACACAGCCATGCCCACTTGTGTATGTATTATCTATGGCTGCTTTACCCATTAGCTCTGAGTAGTGAAATTCACATAACATCAAAGTCATCATTCTACAGTGAACAAGTCAGCGGCATTTAGGACATCCACGGTGTCGTGCCAGCCCCACCTCAAGCTCTGTATCCACACTGGGCACAGCACCGACCCAACACACATGACGGGCAGGAGCAGGGGACCCTGGCCGGATCAAGGAGCCAGGCACGTGCTTGCAGCTGCACGGATCCTGGACGATGGCCCACCCACCCACGTGGGGTCAGCACCCAGGCACGTCCTGCAGGAGGACACCCCACGGGGATCGGGCATCGGGGGAGCCCCGGCTCACCTGGCCATGGAAGGATAATACAGCATGAGGGCGCCCTCCACGCTCAGCAGGGTGGCCAGGCCCCAGGTCATCAGGTGGTACAGCAGGATGGTGCTGGAGGAGGGAGAATACAGGTCCAGAACCTCAGGTCCAGTACCTGCCCGGCCCCGCACTCTGCGAGCAGCGGTAAGACACACGCAGAGCAGACTCTCAGCAAATAGCCCCCTGATTGTGCCTCTGAGATTGTTTTGTTTATTTGTTTAAACACAGCCCTCAGTACAGATCCGGCCCTCCGCCTGCTTTTGTCAATAAAGTTTTATTGGCACATAGCTGTGCCCACTTGTGTATGTATTATCTATGGCTGCTTTACCCCTTAGCACTAAGTAGTGAAAGTCACGTAACATCAAAGTCACCATTCTACAGTGAACAACTCAGCGGCATTTAGGACATCCACACTGCCATGCAAGCCTCACCTCAGGCCAGTTTCAAAACATGTTCATCCCCCTAAAAGGACAACCATACCCAATCGGGGGTCTCTCCCCATCACACCTGCACCCCCAGCCCCTGGCAGCCACTCAGCTACCACCTCTCTCTGTGGATTCGCCTATTCTGGACATTTCATTCAAGTGGAAGCGTAAAGAATGTGGCCTTCTGTGTCTGGTTTGTTTCCCTTAACCTAAGGCTTTCAAAGTCCGTCTAGGCAAAGCTATGGTGTTTCTAGTAGTTATGTATGGATGTGAGAGTCGGACCATAAAGAAAGCTGAGTGCTGAAGAATTGATGCTTTGGAACTGTGGCATTGGAGAAGACTCTTGAGAGTCCCTTGGACTGCAAGGAGAACCAACCAATCCATCATAAAAGAAATCAGTCCTGAATATCCTTTGGAAGGACTGATGCTGAAGCTGAAACTCCAATCCTTTGGCCACCTGTTGCAAAGAGCTGACTCACTGGAAAAGACCCTGATGCTGGGAAAGATTGAAGGCAGGAGGAGAAGGGGATAATAGAGGATGAGATGGCTGGATGGCATCACTGACTCAATGGACATGAGTTTGAGTAAGCTCTGGGAGTTGGTGATGGACAGGGAGGCCTGCCGTGCTGGTCCGTGGGGTCACAAAGAGTCGGACACGACTGAGCGACTGAACTGAACTGAACTGAACTGAAGGTTTTCAAGATTGACAGGAGTGACGGACATTTCAGGTGCACAGCAGGAATACCTTGCTGTTTTGATTGCGCCTTCTTCCTTTTATAAAAATGAGCTGGCATAATTCCTCCTAGGGACCTATCTCCCCCAGTAGCAAGGGGTTCCCAGCCTCTGTCCTTCCTGAAATCATCTCGGTACTCAACAAGCAAGGGTCTTAATGCTCAGTCCAAACCACAAAGAAGGTCTCTGAGAAATGGGTGGCCATCTGACATTCCAGGAGAGCGGGGAGACTTCCTATCTCTCTCCACTGCCACCCTTGATCATTCCTTGCAGAGTTTATACACTTACCACCCCCATCCTTACATCCTTAACCATCCCCATCCTTCATCTCTGTACACCCACACACGCCACCCTGTCCCCCCGAAGGAGCAGAGGCCGTAAGCCTTGAAGGTGACCCAGAGAGGTTCAGAAACTTGCCAACAGTCACTCAGTGACTGAGGTGTGTGAGTGAGGCTCAGGAACTTGAACCCACTGGGGCTAAGGCACTAATCACTGTGTAATTCCTCCTAGACAGCCCCCTTTCAAGCTCCAGAATTCTTGGGCTCTGTACTTAGCATAACATATTCATACATACTTCTTAGAACTTCTTCCTATACCTTTAGATACCATCAGAATCATGCCAACCGTTTTTTAGTATCTGTCCAGTTCCAAATATGAAATTTACTGAATTACTTATTTCCACGGCTTTTAAATCCTCAGTTTTTTTCAGGAGGGGCACCTGGAGAATATTTTGCTATTTTTTCTATATATATAGTTGACTTACAATGTTTCAGGTGCCCAGCAAGAATACCTTGCTGTTTTGATTGTGCCTTCTGCCTTTTATACAAAAATGAGCTGGCATTAGATGTTTCTTGGTGGAGTGCCCGCTGGGAGGTTCTGATGGACTGTGTCTCAGTTCAGTTCAGTCGCTCAGTTGTGTCCAACTCCTGATCCCATGGACTGCAACACGCCAGGCCTCCCTGTCCATCACCAACTCCCGGAGTTGACTCAAACTCATGTCCTTCCAGTCGGTGATGCCATCCAACCATCTCATCCTCTGTCGTCCCCTTCTCCTCCTGCCTTCAATCTTTTCCAGCATCAGGGTCTTTTCCAGTGAGTCAGTTGTTCACATCAGGTGCCCAAAGGATTGGAGTTTCAGCTTCAACATCATTTCTTCCAATGAATATTCAGGACTGATCTCCTTTAGGATGGACTGGTTGGATCTCCCTGAGGTCCAAGGGACTCTCAGGAGTCTTCTCCAAGACCACAGTTCAAAAGCATCAATTCCTTAGCACTCAGCTTTCTTTATAGTCCAACTCTCACATCCATACATGACTACTGGGAAAACCATAGCCTTGATTAGACAGACCTTGGTTGGCAAAGTAAAGTCTCTGCTTTTTAATATGCTATCTAGGTTGGTCATAACTTTTCTCCCAAGAAGTGTCTTTTAATTTCATGGCTGCAGTCACCATCTGCGGTGATTTTGGAGCCCCCCCAAAAGGAATGTCTGCCACTGTTTCCACTGTTTCCCCATCTATTTGCCATAAAGTGATGGGACTGGATGCCATGATCTCAGTTTTCTGAATTTTGAGCTTTAAGCCAACTTTTTTTGCTCTCCTCTTTCACTTTTCATGTCTACCCTACAGAAATAAGAGTACTCGTGGCCTCTCCAACCTTCCCCTTGGGCAATGAGCTAGGGCAGAAGAACCCGGCCGCTCGCGCTGAATACCTCTGTCCAGCCGACCTCTGGATCACCAGGTAGGCATCCACCGCGTAGCAGAACAACCACCAGAAGCAGGCGCTGTACAGCAGCTGGATCCAGAGCTATAATCAGAAGAACGGCATCCCAGCCCCACGGTGCAGGCTACGGGTGGCCCCGCCCCACCCCTGACGTCATCGCGTGTCCCTGAAAGCCCTCCGCAGACACGTGGCCACCCTTGGAAGCCCAGGCTGGGATGTGGCCTGGGGGCAACTCCCCCAGTAGCAAGGGGTTCCCAGCCTCTGTCCTTCCTGAAATCATCTCGGTACTCAACAAGCAAGGGTCTTAATGCTCAGTCCAAACCACAAAGAAGGTCTCTGAGAAATGGGTGGCCATCTGACATTCCAGGAGAGCGGGGAGACTTCCTATCTCTCTCCACTGCCACCCTTGATCATTCCTTGCAGAGTTTATACACTTACCACCCCCATCCTTACATCCTTAACCATCCCCATCCTTCATCTCTGTACACCCACACACGCCACCCTGTCCCCCCGAAGGAGCAGAGGCCGTAAGCCTTGAAGGTGACCCAGAGAGGTTCAGAAACTTGCCAACAGTCACTCAGTGACTGAGGTGTGTGAGTGAGGCTCAGGAACTTGAACCCACTGGGGCTAAGGCACTAATCACTGTGTAATTCCTCCTAGACAGCCCCCTTTCAAGCTCCAGAATTCTTGGGCTCTGTACTTAGCATAACATATTCATACATACTTCTTAGAACTTCTTCCTATACCTTTAGATACCATCAGAATCATGCCAACCGTTTTTTAGTATCTGTCCAGTTCCAAATATGAAATTTACTGAATTACTTATTTCCACGGCTTTTAAATCCTCAGTTTTTTTCAGGAGGGGCACCTGGAGAATATTTTGCTATTTTTTCTATATATATAGTTGACTTACAATGTTTCAGGTGCCCAGCAAGAATACCTTGCTGTTTTGATTGTGCCTTCTGCCTTTTATACAAAAATGAGCTGGCATTAGATGTTTCTTGGTGGAGTGCCCGCTGGGAGGTTCTGATGGACTGTGTCTCAGTTCAGTTCAGTCGCTCAGTTGTGTCCAACTCCTGATCCCATGGACTGCAACACGCCAGGCCTCCCTGTCCATCACCAACTCCCGGAGTTGACTCAAACTCATGTCCTTCCAGTCGGTGATGCCATCCAACCATCTCATCCTCTGTCGTCCCCTTCTCCTCCTGCCTTCAATCTTTTCCAGCATCAGGGTCTTTTCCAGTGAGTCAGTTGTTCACATCAGGTGCCCAAAGGATTGGAGTTTCAGCTTCAACATCATTTCTTCCAATGAATATTCAGGACTGATCTCCTTTAGGATGGACTGGTTGGATCTCCCTGAGGTCCAAGGGACTCTCAGGAGTCTTCTCCAAGACCACAGTTCAAAAGCATCAATTCCTTAGCACTCAGCTTTCTTTATAGTCCAACTCTCACATCCATACATGACTACTGGGAAAACCATAGCCTTGATTAGACAGACCTTGGTTGGCAAAGTAAAGTCTCTGCTTTTTAATATGCTATCTAGGTTGGTCATAACTTTTCTCCCAAGAAGTGTCTTTTAATTTCATGGCTGCAGTCACCATCTGTGGTGATTTTGGAGCCCCCCCAAAAGGAATGTCTGCCACTGTTTCCACTGTTTCCCCATCTATTTGCCATAAAGTGATGGGACTGGATGCCATGATCTCAGTTTTCTGAATTTTGAGCTTTAAGCCAACTTTTTTTGCTCTCCTCTTTCACTTTTCATGTCTACCCTACAGAAATAAGAGTACTCGTGGCCTCTCCAACCTTCCCCTTGGGCAATGAGCTAGGGCAGAAGAACCCGGCCGCTCGCGCTGAATACCTCTGTCCAGCCGACCTCTGGATCACCAGGTAGGCATCCACCGCGTAGCAGAACAACCACCAGAAGCAGGCGCTGTACAGCAGCTGGATCCAGAGCTATAATCAGAAGAACGGCATCCCAGCCCCACGGTGCAGGCTACGGGTGGCCCCGCCCCACCCCTGACGTCATCGCGTGTCCCTGAAAGCCCTCCGCAGACACGTGGCCACCCTTGGAAGCCCAGGCTGGGATGTGGCCTGGGGGCAGGCGGGTGCCTTGGTTCCCCCATCTGCTCAGCCGGACTGGTCCAGCTAGCCCCGCCTGGTGCTCACCGTGTAGGCAGAGAGATGAAGAGCTCAGAGACGAAAGGCCTGGCCTGGCACTTTGAACCAGACACCCTTCTGCTGAGGACGGAAGAAGAGGATGCGCAGGAAGGACCTTCCCAGGAGAAGCAAGGCAGAGACGTGCTGCAATGCTAAGTCCTTTCAATGGTGTCTGTCTCTTTGTGACGCTATGGACTGTAGCCCCCGAGGCTCCTCTGTTAATGGGATTCTCCAGGCCAAAATACTGGAGTGGGTTGCCATTGCCTCCTCCAGGGGATCTTTCCAACCCAGGGATCGAACCTGCATCTCCTGCATTAGCATGCGGGTTCTTCACCTGTGAGCCACCTGGGAAGCTCCAGAGACCCCTGGAGGGTTTGTTAAATCACAAACAGGCCTGCCCCCCAGAGGGTCCCTGGTCAGTGGGATAAGGGTGGGGGTCTCTGAGCTTTTCTAAAAACTGCACTGGGTTGGTGGGCGGGTCAGGACCCTACTTTGAGGACTCAGTGTAACAGAGGGGAGTGAAGGGGTGTGGAGGGGGGCCAGCGGAGCCACACTTACTGCACTCCCCACGCAGAAGACGGCTGGCCACACAGCTGTCCTGTTCACGGCGGAGATGTCATCCACGAAACTCGGAAGCCCTAACCACACCGCAGATCGGACCACGATACCTA
>SJYT01081717.1:0-19570 GCA_006410635.1 Cephalophus harveyi
GAAATGAACTGAATAAACCTGATGTCTAATAATTATCTTAAGTCATTCTTAGATTTTCAATCAGGTGTAGCTGGAAGTACGCTGAACTTAGAGTCATAAGCCCTGAGTTTTAGTCCAGGCACTGTTATTTACCAGCTGTTTAATGTTAGACAAATCACTTAATATCTTAATATTCATTAAAATCACTTAGCATCTCCAACTCAATGGGCATGAGTTTGAACGAACTCCAGGAGATAGTGGAGGACAGATGAACCTGATATGGTATATGGTATAGTCCATGGGGTCCCAAATATTTGGACATGAGTCAGTGACTGACGACAACAAAAATCGCTTAGTTACATTTTGCTGCAGCTTTTTATAAGTTAATCAGAAGGACTATGAGTAGGACTAAGTGGGAAGTTCAAAGCAGTTTAGGGGTTTTGAAAGTTGATGGAGTAAGGAGAAATGTTGGTGGCTAGAAGAAGCATTGACTAGGCACGGAAATGACATAAAAAAACAGTGTGGCTCTTTTCTGAAAATAGTCAAAATTTTTTGAGCCCGTACATTAAGCAACAATGATATTGGGCATTTAGAAAAATGTGTAGTACTGTGGACTTCTGATACTTTATCATGAAATCTATAAAATTCAAGACAAGTAAAATTACTTTTAATTTATTACATTTTCTAATTATAGACAATTATAGTAAAATAATATAATAATTGGATTATTTTATTCTCATCATGCTATTAAACTTGACTTAATGTCTTATCCAGTCAGGAAGTTAATGAGTTATTTAAGGGTCAGAAATACTGGCTGTATTGTATTACGTATTATATTTCTTGATGTTACCCACAGCTAGCAAATCTTTGCCTGAAATGCTATTCCTTTCCTAATACCATTTAATTCTTTTTCAAATACCATTAAATTCCTTTACTTTTATGGGAATATTTGCATTAATCATGATTAGTGGCAACCCTGGACTAAATCTTTTACATGTCTTTATCTGCAGTCTTTCTCTTCTCAGTATGACATATAATACTCTGCAAAAATGAAAGCCCTCTTAGTCTTCAGGCATTTTCATGAAAAGTATGAGGTTGTGAGTCATATTGCCCATGCCTTGTTTATTTCTAACTTGGGACCTTATACAAATTAATTTCTCTGATCTTCAGTATTATCATCTCTAAAATCAGTTTTATAATAACCACTTTAAAAGAACTTATTAGAGTTAAATAATAAACTGTCTATAGAATTTAACCAGGTGCTCAGTACTTGAGAAACCTTCATATTATTACTATTAAGAATTTTTCTATATTTTTATAGAATCTTTCTATATTTTAGTTGTTTTTTAAAAATATCTTTCTCTTCATTTCTTAAGCTTTACCTTCTTGCTTAAACCCAATTTATTCTACCACAAATCCAGTAAACTGAGAGCAACTACAGACCCCCCCTCCCCCAATAAATACATCTCTCAGTCTTATAGACCCTTGACTTGTTCTTCCTCAGTGAGCTTTTCCTTTTAACTCCAATCCCATAGTCATGCCCCAGTATTTTATTTTACGTGGTTAGAGAAACTTGAGTGCTTGAGTTAGAGAGATGCTTGGTAGATCTTGGTTTACTTTGCTTTCATATCAAAGTGCTCTCTCTGCCTGTTACTTTATCTTGGGCTGTCTCTGCAACCTGGGAAGGCCCAGAAGTTTGATGTTCCCACACAGGGAATGGAACCCAGAAGACCTGGGTGAAAACCAGGAATCCTGACCTCTAGTTTTATCTATGATAGGATATCATTGTTAATGCAATTGAGAAGCCCATATATCAGTTCTGGATTTAGGGATGGTTGGATCTGAGGGGTTCAAGTGATGTTATCATGTTTTCTTTGTTTTGCTTCAACTCTTTCTCTTTCTCACTTTGCACTTCAATCTACCTCACTCTTTTGGCTTTTGGAGTCTGGTTTTATTTTTAGATATGTGCTAGTAATGAGTTCTGTCCCCTTCCATTGTGCATTGAGTCTGTACCAAATTCCCATCACCTTCCAGGAACTTTCTTTTGGGTGCTCTGATGTACCTCTTCCCCTCCTGTGACTGGGCCTTTGCATATGCCCTAACCCAGCTTCAGATCACCTGCCTTTGAAAGTGGGGTACTATATCTGCCTAATAGAAATTATTCTCTAAATCATGACATGTTTTATATATTACTAATGTAACATAACAGGTAGACCACAGAAGCTTTCAGATTAGTGAACCAGAATGCATCCATGTGTCAAGCCTCAAACTCCAGGAACAGAAACTTCTAATCTGGAACTTTAACCTATATATCTCTTCATCTGGCATTTCATTCATATCCTTTTAAGTAAACCAGTAACCTAGCAAGTAAAGGGGAAAAAAAGAACATAAAAATACACCATATAAAATATTAGAATTTGAGTTTTCTTTGGAGAGAGCTTTTTGAATTAACTACCTTTAAGACTAACAAATTCCTGTTTACTTTGGATATCAGCTTCCTCAGTGCAGTTTTTTCTGGCTCCTCATTCCAGGTCATGGTCTTTTGTTATTCTCTGCTTCATAAAATCTAGATCCTTGTTTCTTTTCTTCTTAGAACATTATCTCAGTTTATAATTCTACATTTATTAATAAGATTTTTATCAATGTCTCTTTCCCTCATTGTAAGCTCTGAGAGAGAAGGGGCTCTATTGCTCTTTGCTCATTACTTCATCTCCAACCCACCACAGGGTCCAGCTCATAGCGAGAAGTGATTTTTGAGAGTATGAATATAAAGAGCTATTAAGTGAGAGAGCTGGGATTTCAAATCAGATTTGACTCTAAAGCCACTATTCCATGGTAATGATATATTTTTAGCTTATTATAATAATTACCACACTGAATGTTCAGAACTTATCTTGGACATACTTAAAAGTAATATATGAATGCTTAGCTTTTCTAGTTTAACCAGAATATTTTTTTCATAATTTGTAATAATACTAATGAAATGAAGAATTGTGGTGAGAGAGATGGTGGATGCCTGTGGAGAATTTGGGAGGATGAGACCCTTACAGGCAGACCCAGTGATCATCTCTGCCTGTATGTTTGTCTTTGGGAGGTCAGAGGGCAAAGCACAGCCTCTGCTTCCAGTTCTGGAGGACTCAGGCCCCAGGTGTTGAGTAGGGCACTGACTGCTTACCTTGCTCCTATCTTGGCCCATCCACAAAGTGGAGTAGCTCAGTGAGTCAATAACAATGAACTGGTTCCACGGGAAGAATATACCTGTATCGGAGAAACATTCAGGTGGATTTTGTGTTGTTTGCAGTTGTGCCCAAAAACTTTTCAGAGGGAAGCAGAGGAGATTTTGCATTAAAAGTGAGTTGATTGCTGACAGGATTTAAATTTTGTTCTCACTCTTTCCATTTATCCATTTTTCCCCTTTTTCCTTCTCTGTTCAGTTCAGTCACTCAGTTGTGTCTGACTCTTTGCGACCTCATGAATTGCAGCACGCCAGGCCTCCCTGTCCATCACCAACTCCCGGAATTTACCCAAACTCATGTTCATCGAGTCGATGATGCCATCCAGTCATCTCATCCTCTGTCGTCCCCTTCTTGCTTCTCCCTCTTGCTCTCCCTGTCTCTACTGTGACTCCTAAGACTTTAGTATGTAACTACCGTCCATAGCCAGAAGTCCCTAATGGCATGTGGGTAATGTGTAACCACAATTCTCTAGTGAAATTGAGGTCATGCACTATTATCTGCAGCCTTTTCTCTCTTCACTATGAAGATTGTAGTATTTTTATGTAATAGAAAATACAGAAGAATTTTGCTGTATTAATTTCATTGCTTTGCTTTGATGTTAACAAAATGTTGATCTACTATTTTAAAAAAGCATGTATATTTCTTTTCAATATCCTAACACTTAAACACCTTAAATACTATTTATTTCCTTTGGTTTTTAATATACCCACTTATATTTTAGTTTGTAGAATAATATCAAGACTACATTTTCTCTATATTTGTCTTGCAGTTTATAACTTTGATTCTTATATATTTAAATGATATTTAATAAGATTAAAGTTGACACTGTATTTATGCTCTATATGTTCTATGACCTTGAAATTTCTTTGGAAATATGACCCCAGATTAATATCATAGGTTAGATTTACTTCTTTATCTTTACGTATAATTTCCCCAGAAATAGAGATATTCGTTTGCCAGATGGACAGTTATAGTGCTTAAGAGTGACTTTATGAGCAGCCTGTGGTTGCCTATTAACCAGAGATTCTGAATGAACGGCAGAATTCATTGTTGCCAATATGTAAGGCAGTTCTTCTCATAAGCTTGGCATAAGGCTGAGCTCCTCTTTCATAGTTTTTGTAATGCACACCCAAACCTAAAAATGGCGTGGTCATTTTGAGCATGACCCTGGCTTTAAATCATGCATTATCTTGTTTCTTTCTTGCCTGATTAGAATGGATGAAATTTTGTAAACCAAGAACAAATTGCTTTGCTAGATTGCATTCAACTAATTTAGCTATGTTTTCATTCTAATCTGAAACATATATATTCTTCCCATCTGTTAGACATACACTTATTTTAGACGCTTAAGTTGTATTTTGTCTATGTCTGGTGGTTTAGCCTGATTTTGTGTTGTAAACTTCCAAAGTCATTCTAAAGACCTTGAAAACATCTAGAGTTAATTCTAATTTAGTAGAAAAACAGTCGATAAATGTGTTGGTTTTTGAAATCTCAGTTTCAAAATCATCTAATTGTCAAATGCCAGATAATAAAATCTGCTTGTTCAAAAATTGACCTTTCACCTATTTCTTTTATCCCATTAACTATAGAGAGCCTTGAAGTTCTCTTATCACTAATGAAATTTCTTAAAGACTAAGGTAAATTTATTATTATAATATAAAGTTTTACCTTAAAAAAAGAAAACTTCTGCTTGTTCAAAAATTGAGCTTTCACCTATTTCTTTTATCCCATTAACTATAGAGAGCCTTGAAGTTCTCTTATCACTAATGAAATTTCTTAAAGACTAAGGTAAATTTATTATTATAATATAAAGTTTTACCTTAAAAAAAGAAAACTTCAAATGTACTTTTTTGCATAAGGCATTTTATGTTATATATTATATATTCATAATATTATTATGTAGATAAGATTTTTCATGTTACCAATTGCTAGCAGTATGTTTAGAAGAGTTTGAATTCTATAATTACACACTTTCTTCATCAGGTTCTTCTTGTATATTCAAGTGCTATGAAAAGTCCTTATTTTGAACTCCATTTGTAATCTACACAATAACCTGGGAGAACACAAATAATTAATGGGATGCTCTTTAATTCCAAGCTGTACTAAGGGAGTCCTATTTAGTGTGTGGGGCTGGGGAAGGAAAATCAGTGGTTAGAAAGGGATCTTAGTAAAAGGAAGAGGCCTGTCTGTATATCTGAATGCATGTGATTGAGTCTGGGAAGGAATATTGGTTCCCAAAGTGAGGTCAGAAGTGGGTTGGAACCCAGTACTTTTATAGAAGTGTATAACTTTCAACCACACCTTACAACATCTAAAAGAACATGAGGGTCTGATACCAGAAAAGTACAAAGCAAAGCATCTTACTATTAGTGGACTGTTTCCAAAAATCGTAGATTTAAAAAAATCCTCCCCTTATGACCTAGCAATGCCACTGCTGGGCGTATGTGCTAAGTCGCTTCAGTTGTGTCCGACTTTTTGTGACCCTATGGACTGTAGGCTCCTCTATCCTGGGATTCTCCAGGCAAGAATACTGGAGTAGGTTGCCATTTCCTTCTCCAGGGGATCTTCCCCACCCAGGGACTGAACCTGCATTTCTTATGTCTCCTCCATGGCAGGCAGGTTCTTTACCACTAGTGCCACCAAGGAAACCAAATTGAAAGAGTAACATGTACTGCAGCAGTATTTACAAAACCTAGGACATGGAAGCAACCTAGATGTCCAACAGCAGATGAATGGATAGGGAAGTTTTGGTACATATACACAATGGAATATTACTCAGCTATAAAAAGGAACACAATCAAGTCAGTTCTAATGAGATAAATGAACCTGGAGCCTATTATACAGAGTGAAGTAAGTCAGAAAGAGAAAGATACTGTATATATATGGAGTTTAGAAAGACAGTACCGATGATCCTCCATGCAGGGCAGCAAAGGAGACATGTATAAAGAACAGACTTTTGGACTCAGCGGGAGAAGGCAAGGGTGGGATGATTTGAGAGAATAGCGTTGAAACGTACATTGCTGTATGTAAAATAGATGACCAGTGCAAGTTCAGTGCATGAAGCAGGGCACCCAAAGCTGATGCTCTGGGACAGCTTGGAGGGGTAGGGAGGTAGGAGTGGGGTTCAGGATATGGGGGACACATATATGCCTGTGGCCAATTCATGTTGATATATGGCAAAAGCAATCACAATATTGTAATTATCCTCCAATCAAAATAAATAAATTAAAAAATCCTTCCTTTGAAGTTAAGTCATACTGATTAAACCTGAAATGGGCAACAGGATGTCTTTATTCAATCTCTTTCCAAACCTGCAGACATATATACAAAGTCTGGCCAAAATCCTTGATGGAAAGGCTATGGTAGATTATCATTGCTCTCAGAGTGGGTAAGCTTAAGTCTTTTAGATTCTTCAAAGTTGAAATATCTGTGGTCACATACACACAGTTTTTTTTTTTTNACCTGCAGACATATATACAAAGTCTGGCCAAAATCCTTGATGGAAAGGCTATGGTAGATTATCATTGCTCTCAGAGTGGGTAAGCTTAAGTCTTTTAGATTCTTCAAAGTTGAAATATCTGTGGTCACATACACACAGTTTTTTTTTTTTCTTTAACTAATGTGGTATATGGGCTTCCCTGGTGGCTCAGAGGTTAAAGCGTCTGCCTCCAATGTGGGAGACCCAGGTTCGATCCCTGGGTCGGGAAGATCCCCTGGAGAAGGAAATGGCAATCCACTCCAGTATTCTTGCCTGGAGAATCCCATGGACGGAGAAGCCTAGTAGGTTACAGTCCACGGGGTCGCAAAGAGTCGGACACGACTGAGCGAGTTCACCTCACCTCACCTCAATGTGGTATATGCTATTCTTAGCACATATTCCAAGCATTGTTTTATAATCAAATTTTCTGTCTCTTGACTTTTAACAAAGACCCTCATATAGAAACAAACAAAAAAGCTTCCTGCTTCAGAAACTAAGGAAGAAACTTTATGGAAAGAGAAAACTGGCTGTATACACAGTTTATGCAGAAGTTTAAATAAAAAGATCAAATAGAAGCAGAAAAGAATGAGTTAAAAGATTCCATGGATCATAAAGCAGGAAAAATGAATTCCCAGAAATAGGAGACTGAGCAAACCCAAGTATTTATGACACTTGTATATGTGTGTTTTCAGTCACGTCCGGCTCTTTGCAACTGTATGGACTGTAGCCCGCCAGGCTCCTCTGTTCATGGGATTTTCCAGGCAAGAATACTGGAATGGATTGTCTTTATCCACAATTTTAGTAATTTCTTTCCCTGGACTTTTTTTTTTTTTTTTTGGGTAAACCTACTCAAAATGAAGTATAACATGCATTCAGAACAATAAAACACAACATTGTAGATAATCCCTTCTGGAACCTCCTCATTTCTGTTCCCTCCCTTCTCCCCAACACTGTAATTTATTTTTCTGAATAAACTGTAATTTATTTTTCTATTCCACTGTTTATAGACATTTATATATTAGGCATTCACTTTGTTCAACTTTTATTCTTAGACTAATACATATTAAAGTTGTCACTCTCAGTCTTTTTGCTGAAGCATTTTCAGTTATCTATGCCTTAGAAAGCATCACTATGAACAGAGCTAGTGGAGGTGATGGAACTCCAGTTGAGCTATTTCAAATCCTGAAAGATGATGCTGTGAAAGTGCTGCACTCAATATGCCAGCAAATTTGAAAAACTCAGCAGTGGCCACAGGACTGGAAAAGGTCAGTTTTCATTCCAATCCCAAAGAAAGGCAATGCCAAAGAATGCTCAAACTACTGCACAATTGTACTCATCTCACATGCTAGTAAAGTCATGCTCAAAATTCTCCAAGCCAGGCTTCAGCAATATGTGAACTATGAACTTCCAGATGTTCAAGCTGGTTTTAGAAAAGGCAGAGGAACAGGAGATCAAATTCCCAACATCTGCTGGATCATGGAAAAAGCAATAGAGTTCCAGAAAAACATCTATTTCTGCTTTATTGACTATGCCAAAGCCTTTGACTGTGTGGATCACAATAAACTGTGGAAAATTCTGAAAGAGATGGGGATACCAGACCACCTAACCTGCCTCTTGAGAAACCTAGATGCAGGTCAGGAAGCAAGAGTTAGAACTGGACATGAAACAACACCCTGGTTCCAAATAGGAAAAGGAGTACGTCAAGGCTGTATATTGTCACCCTGCTTATTTAACATATGCAGAGTACACATGAGAAACGCTGGACTGGAAGAAACACAAGCTGGAATCCAGATTGCCGGGAGAAATATCAATAACCTCAGATATGCAGATGACACCACCCTTATGGCAGAAAGTGAAGAGGAACTAAAAAGCCTAGTAATGAAAGTGAAAGTGGAGAGTGAAAAAGTTGGCTTAAAGCTCAACATTCAGAAAACAAAGATCATGGCATCCAGTCCCATCACTTCATGGGAAATAGATGGGGAAACAGTGGAAACAGTGTCAGACTTAATTTTTTTTTTTGGGGGGGGGTTGGGTGCTCCAAAATCACCGCAGATGGTGATTGCAGCCATGAAATTAAAAGATGCAGTTATGGCCAACCTAGATAGCATATTGAAAAGCAGAGACATTACTTTGCCAACAGTGGTCTGTCTAATCAAGGCTATGGTTTTTCCTGTGGTCATGTATGGATGTGAGAGTTGGACTGTGAAGAAGGCTGAGTGTCAAAGAATTGATGCTTTTGAACTGTAGTGTTGGAGAAGACACTTGAGGGTCCCGTGGACTGCAAGGAGATCCAACCAGTCCATTCTGAAGGAGATCAGCCCTGGGATTTCTTTGGAAGGAATGATGCTAAAGCTGAAACTATTTTTTTTTTGGGGGGGGGTTGGGTGCTCCAAAATCACCGCAGATGGTGATTGCAGCCATGAAATTAAAAGATGCAGTTATGGCCAACCTAGATAGCATATTGAAAAGCAGAGACATTACTTTGCCAACAGTGGTCTGTCTAATCAAGGCTATGGTTTTTCCTGTGGTCATGTATGGATGTGAGAGTTGGACTGTGAAGAAGGCTGAGTGACAAAGAATTGATGCTTTTGAACTGTAGTGTTGGAGAAGACACTTGAGGGTCCCGTGGACTGCAAGGAGATCCAACCAGTCCATTCTGAAGGAGATCAGCCCTGGGATTTCTTTGGAAGGAATGATGCTAAAGCTGAAACTACAGTACTCTGGCCACCTCATGTGAAGAGTTGACTCATTGGAAAAGATTCTGATGCTGGGAGGGATTGGGGGCAGGAGGAGAAGGGGATGACAGAGGATGAGATGGCTGGATGGCATCACTGACTCGATGGACATGAGTCTGAGTGAACTCTGGGAGTTGGTGATGGACAGGGAGGCCTGGCATGCTGAGATTCATGGGGTCGCAAAGAGTCGGACACGACTGAGCGACTGAACTGAACTGAACTGATGGTTGCATGAAGCTCTAATAAATTCCTCAAGAAAGGCATGGGGACAGTATTCTCTAAATTCTTACATGTTTGAAATTGTTTTTCCATAGCTTTGATATGTGAAGGACAGTTTGGCTGTATTAAAAATTTTTGGTTTAATACTCAATTGTATTGAGCACTTTTTTTTTAAATGGTATACTATTGATATTTTGTCTCTATTTCAGTTTGTTTTTGAAACAGGAAGGCTAGTCTACTCTCTGTATCTCTCTCTCTCTCACTCTTTTTTTTTTTTAGACAGGGAGGCCTGGCATGCTGAGATTCATGGGGTTGCAAAGAGTTGGACACGACTGAGCGACTGAACTGAACTGAACTAGGAAACTAGGATACTTCATGCCGCACAAGACAGCCAAAAATAAATTAAAATTGATTAATTAAATGGGAATGATAAATCCCTATTATGCATGGTTCTTGTGAGGACTACCCATAATACATATAAAGATCTAGCCCAGTGCTTATTAGCACATAATAGGAACAATACAAAATTTTTACCTGGATTTATCTGGATTCCAGAGGAACTAAGGTGAGACGAATTGAGAGAGATAGCCAGTAGGAGTTTGCTGTATGACGCATGGAATTCAAATCCAGTGCTCTGTGACAACCTAGAGAGGTGGAATGGGGTGGGAGAGAGGTTCAAAAGAGAGAGGACACGTGTATATTTACGGCTGATTCATGTTTATGTATGGCAGAAACCGGCACGATATTGTAAAGCAATTATCCTCCAATTAAAAATAAATACATTTTTTAAAAAGGTTTTAGACTGAATAATTTTAACAGGATTTTTTTTTTTTCCCTATGTAAGTTATTTGATCTTCCTTCCTTTACCTCAAAGGTTTTTTAAAAAGAGGTCTTATAGTTTTACTAGGATATATCTTAAAGTTGACATTTTGGATTAATGTTGCCCAGGTGTCATTGAACTTCTATGTAGGTTGCCGGTTTCTTAATATTTATAGAAAGTTGTCTTGAAGTTCAGTCTTAAATATTATTTCTGTTTCATGGTTTTATTTTACTTCTCTGGATACTACAAGCATATGGATGTTATCCCTTCTTGCCCTGTGCTCCATTTCCCTCACATTCTTTGAAATTGTGTACTACTTTTTCATTTTTGTCCTCTTGATTGTTTTCTACCTTTCTTGATTACTCCTTAATAAAACTTTGATTTCTATCTCTTTTTCTTTATTTTTCATTTCTGAGATAATTTTGTCTTTTTATTCCATTTCCTTCTTGAGTTTGGTGAACTTTGTTTTTATTTCTTCTTAGTTTGATCCATTTCTGTTTTTAACTTTTGAATTTCCAATTGAAGATACTTTTCTTTCAAGTGCTTCTTTGAGTGTATTTCAGTTCAGTGCAGTTTGGTCTCTCAGTAGTGTCTGGCTCTTTTCGACCCTATGGACTGCAGCATGCCAGGCCTCCCTGTCTATCACCAACTCCAGGAGTCTACCCAAACTCATGTCCATTGAGTTGGTGATGCCATTCAACCATCTCATCCTCCATCGTCCCCTTCTCCTCCTGCCTTCAATCTTACAGTTTGGTCTCTCAGTAGTGTCTGGCTCTTTTCGACCCTATGGACTGCAGCATGCCAGGCCTCCCTGTCTATCACCAACTCCAGGAGTCTACCCAAACTCATGTCCATTGAGTTGGTGATGCCATTCAACCATCTCATCCTCCATCGTCCCCTTCTCCTCCTGCCTTCAATTTTTCTCAGCATAAGGGTCTTTTCAAATGAGTCAGCTCTTCGCATCAGGTGGCCAAAGTATTGGAGTTTCAGCTTCAACATCAGTCCTTCCAATGAATATTCAGGACTGATTTCCTTCAGAATGGACTGGTTGGATCTCCTTGCTGTCCAAGGGATTCTCAAGAGTCTTATCCAACACCATAGCTCAAAAACATCAATTCTTTGGTGCTCAGCTTTCTTTATAGTCCAACTCTCACATCCATACATGACTACTGGAAAAACCATAGTGTTGAATAGACAGACCTTTGTTTTGAATTGTGTCATATAATTTTCTTCTGCTTCATGTTGTTTTTGAAGGGGAATTTTCATCAGTTCAGATGTGACCAATCTTTATTTTTCTAATATTTTGGGGTAATAACCCTATATGTGTCAGTTTTTTTCTTCTGTTCATTTTTGTTGATTTGGGGTTAAGATTCCTAATTCACTAGTGACCTTTTCTATATGTATATCAAAGCTTGTTTCTTTACTCTAGATTTTTTTTTTTAAATTGTGGACAGAGTTAGGTATCCTCTAATATTTGGTTCCTTTTGTGTTGTGAAAATGCTAGTTACTCAGTCATCTCTTTGCGACCCTATGGACTCTAGCCCGTCAGGTTCCTCTTTCCATGGAAGCCCTGCTGTTGTAGGATCCTAAATTTTTTGACTTGCATTTTTTCCTTTTCACTATTCATCTGCCAGGATTTCTCTGTTGGCTCAGATGGTAAAGAGTCTGCCTTCAGTGTAGGTGATCTGGGTTCAATCCCTGGGTCAGGAAGATATCCTGGAGAAGGGAATGGCAACCCAATCCAGTATTTTTCTCTTCAATGCTAATACAAATTAGTACTTTTACCTTTTCCTATGATCTTAAAATTTTATTTATTCCCTTTTTTACTATCTCACTGTTGTCACATATCTTCATTTTTATGTACTTAAACTCTACAAGAATTGATGCTTTTGAACTGTGGTGTTGGAGAAGACTCTTGAGAGTGCCTTGGACTGCAAAGAGATAAAAACAGTCAATCCTAAAGGAAATCAGTCCTGAATATTCATTGGAAGGACTGATGCTGAAGCTGAAACTCCAATACTTTTTATCTCTAGTTTTGAAAGATAATTTTGAGTACACAGTGTATGTGTATGCTCAATCGTGTCTGACTTTTGCGACCCCATGGACTGCAGTCCACCAGGCTCCTCTGTCCATGGAATTTTCCAGGCAAGAATACTGGAGTGGGTTGTCATTGCCTTCTCCAGGAGTACCCAGCGGTGGGATGGCAAATGCTATCTTAAAGTATTTTAAAATACTCTTGCATCATCTTTGGCTTCCCTTGTTCTGTTGAAAGGTTGGTTGCAATTCATACTATTCCTCCTTCAAGTACAGTATGTCTGCAATTCCCTCTGGCTTCTTTAATGATTTTCTCTTCATCTTTGATTTTCAGCAGTTACTTTATGATATACATGTGTGTGGCTTTCCTATTATTTATACTGCATGTAGGTTGCCATGCTTTTTGAATTTGTGGTTTGATGTTTATTGATTTGGAAAATTCTCAACCTTTATCTCTTTAATTATTGATTCTTCACCATTTTCTCTCTATTCCTGAATGCTATGGCAATTTACATTTTATAATTTTTCCCTCTTATTTTCTTTGTATCTTATGCTATTTTCCATATATTTAAGCTCTCCCATTGTCAGCCAGGTTCTTTCCTTTGGATCCGTCTTCTAGTTCAGAAATTATTGCAATATCCATGACTGATTTCTTCATCATATGTATTTATGGTAGGTAAGTTTTTAATGTCCATTATTTCTGTTGAGTTTGGGTCACATTGTCTTAGTTTCACTTGCCCATTTTTGTTTTGATTTTTGGGTATCAGACAACTTTAAAAAATAGAAGTCTGATTTGAAGCTCAAGAGTGATGTTATCTTTTCCCAAAGAGAATCCATGCTGACATCTTGCAAGCACTGTTAGTGGCATATCACCTTATTCCAATTATGATTAAGATGATTCAGAGTTTATCTTTGGTCTTTGGAAGGTCAAGTCTATTTCTAGCTCACTCTCATTACTCAAGATTCTCAATGAAAATCCTGGTGTGTTTACAGAAGCTGTTCTTTGGCTGGATTCTTGGCTTCAATTTTAGTTCTTTTTGCCTCAGTTTCTTAGCTTCTTTTAAAATTGTCTGACAGCTAAAGTTTTGGGAGAAAATGAACTCCAAATGCTAGGCTCTTCCCCATGTATCTTTCTTATCTTGAATCTTGATTCCGTTATTCTTCACAATATTTTTAAACATAGATGATTTCAAAGACACCTAAAAAATATTTTACCGTATTTTCTAGTGTTTTTTTTTTTTTTTTTCAACTGGAAGATTGTTCCACATATCATTCATCATTACTGAAACTCATCTGCTGTGAGGTTGTTGTTGTTGAGTCCACCCAGTTGTATCCAGCTCTTTGCAATGCCATAGACTGCAGCACACCAGGCTTCCCTGTCCCTCCCCATCTCCCAGAGTTTGCCCAAGATCATGTTCATTGCATCAGTAATCTGTCCAGCCATCTCATCCTCTAATGCCCTGTTCTGCTGCCCTCAATCTTTTCCAGCATCAGGGATTTTTCCAGTGAGTCAGCTGTTCACATTAGATGACCAAAATACTGGAGTTTCAGCTTCAGCATCAGTCCTTCCAGTAAATGTTCAGGGTTTATCTCCCTTAAGATTGACTGATTCGATCTCCTTGCTGTCTTTCATGAGTCTTTCTCAGCCACATTTTCAAGGCTTTGATTCTTTGGCATTCTGCCTTCTTTACAGTTCAGCTCTCACAACTGTAGTGATCACTTGGAAGATCATAGCCTTGTCTATGTGGACTTTGTCAACAGGCTAATAATGTCTCTGATTTTCAACACACTGTCTAGGTTTGTCATTGCTTTCCTGCCAAGAAGCAATTGTCTTTTGATTTCATGGCTGCAGTCACCATCCAGAGTGATTTTGAAGCCCAAGAAGAGGAAGTCTATCACTACCTCCACCGCTTCCCCTTCTATTTGCCATGCAGTAATGGGGCCGGATGCCATGATCTTAGTTTTTTAGTATTTAGTCTTAAGGCTCTTTCACTCTCCTCCTCCACTCTCACCAAGAAGTTCTTTAGTTCCCTTTCTCTTTCTGCCATTAGAGTGGCATCGTTGGTTGCTGATATTTCTCCTGCCTGTCTTGATTCCAGCTTGTAACTCATCCATCCTGGCCTTTCTCATGATGTGCTCCATGTGTAAGTTAAAAAAAAAAACAAAAACAACAAACGGTGACAGCAGACAGCTGCCTGCTCTAAGAAGTGAAGTCGCTCAGTCGTGTCCGACTCTTTGCGACCCCATGGACTGTAGCCTATCAGGATCCTCTGTCCATGGGATTTTCCAGGCAAGAGTGCTGGAGTGGATTGCCATTTCCTTCTCCAGGGGACTTTCCTGACCCAAGAATTGAACCCGGGTCTCCCTCATTGCGGGCAGACGCTTTACTGTGGGAGCCATCAGGGAAGAAGTACATAAAACTTAGATTTTTATTTTTATATGTAGGGAGTAACACCTATTGAATAATTTAAAACAGTGTATTTTTGTTGAAAACTGTGATGTATTTTTTTTGAATTGCATTTTTTTTTTGCCTAGAAATTTCAATTCCTTCAGTGTCTGCAGAAGTCCAGTGTTTTATCTGGTCTTCCTACTCCTTCATGGTTTTCTACCATTCACTTTTTCCCATCTTTCCTTCTTTATTTACTTTATACCCTCTGCTTATGTGTTTTCACATGCATTTGGGTTTCTTATTTTTAGACTTTCTTTGTGTCCAAAAATATCTGAAGTATGAGTTGATTTTCCCAAAGTCAAATTCTTTTTATATTAATGCATATTGTTCACCACCATCTTATTCAAGTGCCATTTTCTGTCCAAAAGACTGTGATTCCCTTGAGTTTGGAATTAATTGGTCTGTAGTGCAAGAACAAGTCTTAATTATTGTATCAGAATAGATCCCTATCAGATAATTTGCTCCCTTCTGGTTGTCTCACTTTGCTGAAAATTACCTGGCTGTAGATTAATGTGTTTCAATCCATTGTATGTGCTTATTAATGTTGCAGAACACCCAAATAGGAATGAGGCAACCTTTTGGGAAAGTGATTAAACTAATTTTGACCAGAAGACAAATGTTTGAAATCTTTGAAACAGGTTATTTTGAATTATTGCTAGCTACTCTTTGACTTTTTTTTAGGAATATGTAGTAAATTTAACCTATATAGGCAAGACTAGAAGTTAAAATATAGAAGTCAAGTCAGAATACCTCTGAAAGGTATTATTAAAATATCAGTGCATAATGGCTTTAAAAATCATATATACAGAGTGCTACCGCTGGTCATTGTAAATCAGTACATGCATTTTTAGAGTAACTAAATATTTAGTACTCATTATCATTCCATAGTGCAAAAACTGAATAATTCTCTAATGTTTTCTCAAAATTACAAATTGAATGAGTTAATATTTTTATTAAATTACAATCCTTAATTTAAAATCATTAAAGTCAGTGTAAGAGAACTAAGGTAAATGTTGCAATTTCAATGACAAAAATGCATGATTATTCTTCATTTTTGGAAGCCTGCCAACTAGCGAATATATTACTCTCTGAATGCAACTAGACAAGTCATCCAATTCAGTGATTTCTAGCTGGTTAAATATATCTTTGGGCAGATTTAACCTTTTTATGACTGATTCTTGATCTCCATTTCATAGGGATTATATAATTGCTTATTTTTAAATGAAAATTATAGTGAGAAGAATAAAATCCAAAAGTCATTCAAATGTCCAGGTCTATCAGTTTACATGCAGCTAAGTGAGAGGAATTAATAAAAATTTAGAAAGTCTTCATTCATTTTCAAATAAAACTGCTGGTGGAGAATTGCCTTATTGTACAAACCTAATGTCCTTTATTGGAAAATATCCAACTCATTGATTTTTGTCGTCTCTCATTTAATTGCTTATATTTTGTGTCAGATAGGATTTTAAAGGAAATTATAACCATTTTCTTACGATAGTGAGCTGATCTGATTTAAAACTATTGAGAAAATAAACATCTCTGTTATATAGATATGCATAAAGAAAGCTAGATATTGTGTGAGTGACCCTTTGACACCTGTAAATCCTACTTGTATTTTGTTTAGCATCTGTTTAGACTCCTGGGAACTATGGGAGCCACTAAGATGCCTTCCAATGAAATAGGAGCATAAGCAACCCAGCTGTGTCCTCTTTGTGCCAGTAAGAGGACCTGTGCCAGCTGGCTGCCCTCCAGAAATGTGCATGGTAAACAGAAAGTTATTTATGACTTTCCTAGAAGGGAAATTTTTGCTAAGAGAACACATATGAATAGGATCATTATTCCCATTTCTCAGAAATGGTCTGTGCAAGAGAGGCATGTAGACTTCAATCTCTGCTTTTAAAAACATAAGTTGAGGAAGGCTGTCATAGTGATATTTTTTGTACATGAAGATTATTACTGAAATGGTTACTTTAGTTACATATTAAAACAGTAATAGGTTGACTTGGTAATGGGTAGAAACAATGAGACATTCCAAACCTCTCAGTGTGTGTGGTCATGTCTACCGGTTTGAAATTTGTATGTCTTTGTGCACACACACGCACACACACACACAAGCACACACACACACATGCACACACACACCCCAACTCAAATATCTCAGTGGCTTAAAACACAAAAAAAGTTATCTCACATATATGACATGACCATTGTGCTTCAGCAAAGAGGCTCCACTAATCATCATTACTTAGGAATACGGGCCAGTGAAGAAGCTCTTGTCATCACTTTCATGTATCGGGGAAAGGGACCAAAGGAATAGCACATCTTATGCTGGCATTTCAAGCTGGTACCCAGAAGTACCACATGTAGCTTTTGCTCACATTTCATTGGTTAGGTAAATCACATGGCGCACCCAAGTTCGAGAGGGCAGAGATGTGTCATCCTCTGCTGTATTATTTGTATATTATACATGTATTTAATATAGTGCTTTTCCAGGTGTTAAAACTAACCTCAGTTCCTTCTAGAAAATTTGAAAATGTGAAATGAAGACAAAATAGGCAGCACACAGAATTAGTTACCATTAATATTTTGACACATTTTCTTTTATTTTCTCACACATATGCATATGTAGGTATATTATACATATGTCCTCCATATTATGTGGATACATTGTATTCCATAAATATTCTTTGTGAATATAATTATTTATGTGAACTTCCAGATGTTCAAGCTGGTTGTAGAAAAGGCAGAGGAACCAGAGATCAAATTGCCAACATCTGTAAAACTGTATAATCATTAAAACTGTTTTTACTTCACAATTTCTTCCTCACTATTATGCTTAGATAGAGCTTCTGTACTCCAAAATAATATATTTACTTACATGTTACTTCTGGTTCTTTCATGATTTCTTTTTAACATTGATCTTTAATCCATTTTAAATTAATTTGGGACCTGGATAAGATACAATTTTCTGCCTTTTGTTCCCAAATAGTTAAACTAGTTTTCACAAGTTTATTCATTAATCTATATTGAATATTCTGGAGTCTAAATCACCAAAAATGTAGACTTATCCCTCAACAAAACCATCAGAGAGATCCCACCAGAGATCTACATTAAAAATTATTGTGCTACTGTGTACAAGTTATTCATACAGAACCTTATTGGCATAGCTAAGAAAATATTCTTAAGTGATCTGGTTGAGTTATTTTGTGGCTTACAGCAGATTAGAAACTGCACAAAGGGGCTGAATAAAGAGCAGAAAGTGCTGTAATTATTATAATTAGAAGGAGACCAAAAAACTAAAGAGTGGACAAAGTTGTACTATTCAACTGTAGCATTCATAATTTTACCAAGCCACTGAGGGGAAAAAAAAAAAGTTTCATTATCTTTACTCTTTTTTGTTTAGGAAGCTCATTTAAAAAAAGAAAAAGGTTTAAACCAACAGGCTTTGATTAAAGAACTGAAAAATATGGTAAAATAAAAAGGATTTTGGAGTCAAACAAACTTGAATTTCAATTTGAGATTCTTAACCTAAAGAATCCATGACATTGGGAAAGGGGTTAGATTATTTTAGACTGATTTGACTCATCATAAAATGAGGATGATAAACAATCTTTATATGTCCTTGTTGTAAACAAAGTGATATACAATCTCATCATGTTCATCTTTATCTACCTCCTCCTAACCTCCAAGCCTGTCTCAAGATGATTTCTTGAAAATATCACATAGATATGGCAATCTCCTCAGCAATTTCAGGAGCTGTTTGTGCTTTATAATTAAGCCAAATGATTCTTAAGCTAGAAGAAAGGTTAAGTCTTATTTCATCAATAGATCTTAGTTAACAGAGTCCAGTTGGAGACACAAGAATACTGGCATAGATACTGGAGCTACAGGGCAAAGAAGAAATAACTGAGACCCTAGGGCCAGAAAGATAGAATCTGATTCTTGGTCCTATCACTGAGCAGTTAGCTGAACAATCCACTGACCAGCTCCTACCTGAACTCTATTTTTGTCTACTGTCAAAGAGAGATAATACCCAACATGCAGAGTTATTGTGAGGATTTGGCACAAATAAGTAGGTTAATGTAGAAATATATTTGAAGAATGTGGCAAACTAGAGGAATTCTCAAGTTATAATTTACTGGTTGTATGTTTTATTTTTGTTAGTCCTTTTCAGTTCAGTTCAGTGGCTCAGTCGTGTCTGACTCTTTGTGACCCCATGAATCGCAGCACAACAGGCCTCCCTGTCCATCACCAACTCCTGGAGTTCACTCAGACTCACGTCCATTGAGTCAGTGATACCATCCAGCCATCTCATCCTCTGTCATCCCCTTCTCCTGCCCCCAATCCCTCCCAGCATCAGAGTCTTTTCCGATGAGTCAACTCTTTGCATGAGGTGGCCAAAGTACTGGAGTTTCAGCTTTAGCATCATTCCTTTCAAAGAAATCCCAGGGCTGATCTCCTTCAGAATGGACTGGTTGGATCTCCTTGCAGTCCAAGGGACCCTCAAGAGTCTTCTCCAACACCACAGTTCAAAAGCATCAATTCTTCGGCGATCAGCCTTCTTCACAGTCCAACTCTCACATCCATACATGACCACAGGAAAAACCATAGCCTTGACTA
>SJYT01081717.1:20326-33700 GCA_006410635.1 Cephalophus harveyi
GTGGAAACAGTGTCAGACTTTATTTTTTGGGACTCCAAAATCACTGCTGATGGTGACTGCAGCCATGAAATTAAAAGACGCTTACCCCTGGGAAGGAAAGTTATGACCACCCTAGATAGCATATTGAAAAGCAGAGACATTACTTTGCCAACAAAGGTCCATTTAGTCAAGGCTGTGGTTTTTCCAGTAGTCATGTATGGGTGTGAGAGTTGGACTATGAAGAAAGCTGAGTGCTGAAGAATTGATGCTTTTGAACTGTGGTGTTGGAGAAGACTCTTGAGAGTCCCTTGGACTGCAAGGAGATCCAACCAGTCTATTCTGAAGGAGATCAGCCCTGGGATTTCTTTGGAAGGAATGATGCTAAAGCTGAAACTCCAGTACTTTGGCCACCTCATGTGAAAAGTTGACTCATTGGAAAAGACTCTGATGCTGGGAAGGATTGGGGGCAGGAGGAAAAGGGGATGACAGAGGATGAGATGGCTGGATGGCATCACCGACTTGATGGACGTTAGTGTGAGTGAACTCGGGGAGTTGATGATGGACAGGGAGGCCTGGCGTGCTGCGATTCATGTGGTCACATCGTCGGACACAACTGAGCAACTGAACTGAACTCAACTGAATTTGATGGGGGTCAAAGTAAAGAATGAGCCAGGCATAGCTTTTAAATACAGAAGAACTATTTGCTTGATATAATCATATACAGAAGAAACTTTAAAGAGTTATTAGTTTTAGGAGTATTCCTAAAAATGCCTAAATACTTGTGAAAACATTTTGCACGTATAATCTTCTCTATAATCTAAAGCCACACAATGCAAACACAGATGAAGGTCAAGGAAGAACACATAAGTAAAGAGGAAGACTTTCCCTCCCTCACTCATTTTTATGCTCAGACTGTGAATGTCGATTAGCTCAATGAAGTCTTTCAGATAATGTCAGCTGTCAGTCATTCCTAGGTAGTGATGTGTGAAGTTTGTCAGCAGGCAATGGACTACTTGAGTGATGAGTGAAATAATGAGGACACAGAAGCCTGAACAAAATTTCTGTGTTTGTGGTAAATTCTTCTCAACATAGGAGTTTAGGAGAGGGAGAGAAAAATCACATTAAAATTTGTTTTATAGCAGTGTTCAGTTAATGCCATGTCTGCTTGAAAACATTCATCCTTTAACGTTGTAATGTTTAAAATTAATGCAAATGGCAAATAATTGTGTATGTTAGTTGTTCAGTCTTGTCTGACTCTTTGCGACCCCATGGACTATATATAGCCTGCCAGGCTCCTCTCTTCATGTAATTCTCCAGGCAAAAAGTACTGAAATGGGTCACCATTTCCTTCTCCAAAGGATCTTCCCTACCCAGGGATTGAACCTACTCTGTCTCCTATATTGCAGGCGATGCTTTACCATCTTAATTATGTGCCTGCAGTTGTTGGCACGTAATTAACATCATAATTTTCATCTGTACTAGTCAGTGTAAACAACATTAGCTACTACAAGAGGTAAGACCCTAAACCCAAAGTGCTTTTTCAAGTAAGGTTCATACTAACTGTGGGTAGTGTCACTCCTCTGCGTAGCTCTCTTCCATTCAGTGACTCATGTATATTGGCATCCATCTGGTGACTACAAAATCTGGAACTATGTGGGGATGTTTAAAAGCTAGGACTAGAAACAACTTGCATCATTTCTACTCACATCCTGTTTTTCAGAACCCTGTAACTTTAACTCAGTTTAATGGTAAGGGAGGTAGGGAAATGTAAAAGAATTCTTAATAGTCTCTGCTATTAACCAGACTTGTTTTATTTGAACAGTGTTTTAAATCTAAGGTTTTAACTGTATTAAGACTAGAAACAACTTGCATCATTTCTACTCACATCCTGTTTTTCAGAACCCTGTAACTTTAACTCAGTTTAATGGTAAGGGAGGTAGGGAAATGTAAAAGAATTCTTAATAGTCTCTGCTATTAACCAGACTTGTTTTATTTGAACAGTGTTTTAAATCTAAGGTTTTAACTGTATTATATCCAGTTGAGCCATGGTTTGAAAATACTAGTCACAAGTTTGAGGGCATTTAATATGTGTAGACTAGATTCTTTATATTCACACAATGGAGAAGGAAATGGCAACCCACTCCAGTGTTCTTGCCTGGAGAATCCCAGGGACGGGGGAGCCTGTTGGGCTCCTGTCTATGGGGTCGCACAGAGTCGGACACGACTGAAGCGACTTAGCAGCAGCAGCAGCAGCAGCAGATTCTTTATATACATTATTTTATTTGAAAAATTAAGAAAATACTATTCATGTGATAAAATATTCAAACAAACAGTAAAGAAAGGTATAATATTAAAAGTAATTAATTATTTTCCCTTTGCTCTGATCTCTATTTGTTGTTATTGTTGTTCTTTGCAACCATGTGGACTGTAGCATGCCAGGCTTCCCTGTCCTTTACCATCTCTGGAGTTTGTTCAAACTCATGTCCATTGAGTTGGTGCTGCCAATCAGCCATTGGATCCTCTGTCATCCCCTTCTCCTCCTGCCCTCAATCTTTCCCAGCATCAAGGTCTTTTCTAATTTACTACATCCATTGATGGCAACTTTTTTTTTTTTTTTTTTTTTTTTTTTGGCTAAAACAACACTTATTTATTAAGTCACAGTTCTAGAAGGCAGAAGTCTGAAATTAAGATGTCAGGGCTGGCTTTCTTCTGGAGGCCTTAGGAGAGAATCCTTTCCTAGACTTTTCTAGCTGCAAACAGAGGCTACTTAAATTGCTTGGAACATGGTCCCTTCCTTCAACTTCAAAGGACATCACTGTAGACTATGTAGACCATTCCATTTAGTGATCCTGAGCCTCCTGCCTGCTTCTTATTTTATTTTTAATTTTTTCAATTTTTTATTGTTTTTTAATATAATTTTTTCCTTTTCTAAATTGAAGTATAGTATATGCAAGTGTTTCAGGTATACAGCAAACTGATTCAGATATGTTCTTTTTAAGACTTTTTCCCATTATAGGTTATTACAAGATATTGAATATAGTTCCCTATACTATACAGTAGGTCTCTGTTGCAAATCTATTTTATACATAGAAATATAAATCTGTTAATCCCAAATTCCCAATTTATTCCTCTCTCTGCTTTACCCTTTGGTAATTTTAAGTTTCTTTTCTGTGTCTGTGAGTTTATTTCTGTTTTGTAAATAAATTCATTTGTATTATTTTTTTAAGATTCCATGTATAAGTGTCATCATCTGATATTTGTCTCACTTACTTCTGACTTAGGTCACTTAGTATGATGGTCTCTAGATTTATCCTTATTGCTACAAATGGCATTATTTCATTCTTTTTTGTGGCTGAGTAATATTTCATTGCATGTATGTATATACTGTTATGCCCAAGTCACAANTTGTCTCACTTACTTCTGACTTAGGTCACTTAGTATGATGGTCTCTAGATTTATCCTTATTGCTACAAATGGCATTATTTCATTCTTTTTTGTGGCTGAGTAATATTTCATTGCATGTATGTATACACTGTTATGCCCAAGTCACAAAATCTCCCAATGACCACCAGGGAGCTGATATCCGATGCAAAAGCAAGAGAGTTTTTATTACCAAGCTCGAGCTGGGGCTCTCACCGTTACCAACACAGTGGCTAAGGAGAGGAGCCTCGAACTCTGTGTTTCATTGCTTATATAGGGTTTTCTCCCATGAAAAATTTGAAAAATGGGAGTTTCCGGATTGGGAGACGTCTAATTGGTTACCTTCTGTGGAAGGGTTAGGTGTTGGGTTCTGATTGGTTTTCATTTCCCGGGCTAGCCACAGGTTCTGATTAGTTCCCATTTCCCAGGCTTAATTTGAATTTCCCGGGCAGGTCATAAGTCCTGAATGTAAAGTCAGGAGATCCTGGTCTGGGATCTGATTGGCTCGCAGGTGGTGGGGTGAAGTCAGGGGATTTCCAAAGACTCTTTCCTCAGAACTCTAAATGGAGTCTTTTTTAACAAAATGGGATGGCTTAGGTTCTTCAATACCACATTTTCTTTACACATTTGCCCGTTGATGGAAATTTAGGTTGCTCCCATGTCTTAGCAAGGAAATGTCAACTCACTCCAGTGTTCTTGCCTGGGAAATCCCATGAGCAGAGGAGCCTGGTAGGCTACAGTTCACAGTGTCTCAAAGAGACAGTTTAGTGACTGAACAACAGCAACAACAATAGCAGCAACCATAACTTAGCTTCCACATCTTATAAATAGTGCTGCTGTGAACATTCACAGCTACCTCCCCTTTTAAAATTTTTTAATATTTTTATTGAAATCTAGTTCATTTGCAGTATTATATTGGTTTCAGGTACATCAGTTCAGTTCAGTCGCTCAGTCGTGTCTGACTCTTTGCGACCCCATGAATCGCAGCACGCCAGGCCTCCCTGTTCATTACCATCTCTCAGAGTTCACTCAGACTCACGTCCATCGAGTCAGTGATGCCATCCAGCCATCTCATCCTCGGTCGTCCCCTTCTCCTCCTGCCCCCAATCCCTCCCAGCATCAGAGTCTTTAGCAGTGATTAAATATTTTTATATATTATACTCCATTTAAAGTTATTATAAAATATTGGCTATATTCCCTATACTGTATATCTTTATAGCTTATTTATTTTATACTGTTGTTTATGTCTCTTAATCTTCAACCCTTGTCTTTCACTTCTACCTTTTCCTCTCCCCACTGGTAACCACTAGTTTGTTCTGTATATGTGCATCTGTTTCTGTTTTACCTTATTCATGTATTTTTTAGATTCCACATATAAATGATAATAAAGTATATTTCTTTACCTATCTGTCTTATTTCACTAAGCATAACAACATCTGGGTCCATCTATATTGTTTCAAATATGTCATTCATTTTTATGGAAATACTTCATTCTTCTTTATGACCAATCAATATTCCATTGTTAATCACTCAGTTGTTTATGATTGACTTTTTGTGATCCCATGGACTGTTGCCCGCCAGGTTCCTCAGTCCATGGAACTCTCCAGGTAAGAATATTAGCAGTAGGACTGCATTCAATTCTCCAGGAGATCTTCCCAAACCAGGGATTGAATCCAGGTCTCTTGCATTGCAGATAGATTCTTTACCATTTGAGCCACCAGGGAAGCCTATTACATATTTTTTATTCATTTATCTGTTGCTGGACAATTAAGTTGTTTTCATATCTTGACTACTGTAAATAATGCTATTATAAACATGGGAGTGCAGGTATCTTTTTAAAATATTTTTGTTTTCATCGAGTATATACCCCATAGTAGAAATTCTAGATCATATGGTTGTTCTATTTTCAATTTTTCAAGGAACCTCCCCAAAATGTTTTCCATAGTGACTATGGAAATTTAGATTCCCACCAAGCATGCTGGGACAGTTGTGGGGAAACTGACCACTGGGCAGTTTCAGTCTGCTTCCTTTGCCTTGTTTTGGGACTGAACAAGCATGTGTGCACTCTTCACAAGCAGAATCTAAGTTTCTTACAGCTCCATTGTCAGTCCCACTGGTTTTCAAACCAGCTAAGTGTATCTTGGTGTCATACACCCAAGATGGGGATTCAACTGCACACCCCCTAAGAAGGGTTGTCCAGCCCGTGTAGTCCCACTCCTCTTCTCTGTCCCCTCCTAGGGGCTCAGTGCCAGTCTAACTGCTTCTCTTCCCTTTCTGCCTGCCTACTTGTGGGTCTTCTTCCAGTCTCTGTTTTCAGTGAGAATTGCCCCATGTTGTTGAATTTTGGATGTGTTCATGTGGGTTGGAGAAGACAATGGCAAGCCACTGCAATACTCTTGCCTGGAAAATCCCATGGACTGAGGAGCCTGGTGGGCTGCAGTCCATGGGGTTGCTAAGATTTGGACACGACTTCACTTTCACTTTCACTTTTCACTTTCATGAGTTGGAGAAGGAAATGGCAACCCACTCCAATATTCTTGCCTAGAGAATCCTGTGGACAGAGGAGCCTGGTGGGCTGCTGTCCATAGGGTCGCACAGAGTTGGACACGACTGAAGCGACTTAGCATGCATGCATGCATAGGGGTTGGTGAGTGCCACATTTTCCTGCTCTTTCAACTTGATCTCCTCCTCATGATCACTGTTAAGATTCTTGTTCTCTCTCTCTAAAAAATGTATCACAATACATTAGCCCTTACCTGTGTAGATCCTTTATTTTATAAAAATGAAATGATTTTAATATGCCATTCTATACATTTTTAAGTTAGTAATATAGAGTTAATTTTGGATAAATACATATAAATTTAGAGTGATATTCAAAGTGTCTGACAAGTCAACATTAGAGCTTAAGATCTGACCAATCAGAATAGATGCTAGATGTTGGATGGGAGAATGGTCCTGGAGCCCCAGGTATGGCAAAAATCTCCATAATTAGGGCAATATTATAGATAAATTGGGTCAGGGGATGTACCCAAAGAAGGAGATAAAGTGTGGTTGTAAGAGGAATATAGAGTATATGCTTTGGATAGCGGCTATTTTCCAAGTAGTACAAATGTTTTTCAGTATTTTAACAACTGGGCCCTAGGGTTATAACAGTACTAGATGTACTTCAGTCTATTTAAAGATGATATAGCAGAATAGTACCATCAGTTTAGTTCAGTCGCTCAGTTGTGTCCAACTCTTTGCGACCCCATGAATCTCAGCACGCCAGGCCTCCCTGTCCATCACCATCTCCCAGAGGTCACTCAGACTCACGTCCATTAAGTCTGTGATGCCATCCAGCCATCTCATCCTCGGTCATCCCCTTCTCCTCCTGCTCCCAATCCCTCCCAGCATCAGAGTCTTTTCCAATGAGTCAACTCTTTGCATGAGGTGGCCAAAGTACTGGAGTTTCAGCTTTAGCATCATTCCTTCCAAAGAAATCCCAGGGCTGATCTCCTTCAGAATGGACTGGTTGGAGTACCATAATTGTTACAATAAATCAAGGTATTGATGCACAATTCAGTTGTCCTTAATATCTAAAATTGTAAGAAATGCAGCATATTAGAAAATAAAAGCAAACCACAAAAACAAAAAACACAAATGGAAAAGAAAGCTTGTGTATATAATTTGGTGAAACATTGAGAGATTATCCGTAAGACAAATTCCTAGCTGTGGAATTGCCAAGTCAGTTTTTATTTTGGTTGATATTTCTTTGAAAATGTCAAGTCAGTTTATAGTCATCCCAAGTGAAGAAATGTTTTCCATATCTTATCCAACAGTTTGCATTATTACATTAAAAAACATATCTTTATTCAATTTGATAATTGAAAGATTAAGGAAATATTCCATTCTTGCTTAGTCATCATTTTGTAATAGCTGAAAACTTATTAGTTTTGAAGACATTTAGATGTAGACTATTATATCTACTACTGTGGGCAAGAATGAAATGGAGTAGCCATCATAGTCAAAAAAAGATTCCAAAATGCAGTACTTGGATACAGTCTCAAAAATGGCAGAATGATCTCTGTTCATGTCCAAGGCTAACCATTCAATATCACGGTAATCCCAGTCTATGCCTCGACCAGTAATGCTGAAGAAGCTGCAGTTGAACAGTTCTATGAAGACCTACAAGACCTTCTAGAACTAACACCCAAAAAAGATATCCTTTTCATTATAGGGGACTGGAATGCAAAAGTAGGGAGTCAAGAAATACTTGGAGTAATGGGCAAATTTGGCCTTGGAGTGCAGAATGAAGCAGGGCAAAGGCTAACTAATAGAGTTTTGCCAAGAGAGCACACTGGTCATAGAAAACACCCTCTTCCAACAACACAAGAGGAAACTCTACACATGGACATCACAGGATGGTCAATACCGAAATCAGATTGATTATATTCTTTGCAGCCAAAGATGGAGAAGCTCTATATAGTCAGCAAAGACAAGACTGGAAGCTGACTATGACTCAGATCATGAACTCCTTATGGTAAAATTCAGACTTTTAAATTGAAGAAAGTAGGGAAAGTAGGGAAAACCACTTAGATCAGGTATGACCTAAATCAAATTCCTTATGATTATACAGTAGAAGTGAAAAATAGATTCAAGGGATTAGATCTGATAGTGTCTGATGAACTATGGATGGAGATTTGTGACCTTGTACAGGAGGCAGTGATCAAGATCATCCCCATGAAAAAGAAACACAAAAAGGCAAAATGGTTATCTGAGGAGGCCTTACAAATAGCTATGAAAAGAAGAGATGCTAAAAGCAAAGGAGAAACGGAAAGATACACCCATTAGAATGCAAAGTTCCAAAGAATAGCAAGGAGAGATAAGAAAGCCTTCCTCAGTGATCAGTGCAAAGAAACAGGGGAAAACAATAGAATGGGAAAGACTAGAGACCTCTTCAAGAAAATTAGAGATACCAAGAGAAATTTTCATGCAAAGATGGGCACAATAAAGGACAGAAATGGTATGGACCTAACAGAAGCAGAAGATATTAAGAGGATGCAAAAATACACAGAAGAACTGTACAAAAAAGATCTTCATGACACAGATAATCATGATGGTGTGATCACTCACTTGAGCCAGACATCCTGGAATGTGAAGTCAAGTGGGCCTTAGGAAGCATCACTACGAACAAAGCTAGTGGAGGTGATGGAATTCCAGTTGAGCTGTTTCAAATCCTGAAAGATGATGCTGTGAAAGTGCTGCACTCAATATGCCAGCAAATTTGAAAAAACTCAGCAGTAGCCACAGGACTGAAAAAGTTCAGATGCCAAAGAATGCTCAGACTACCACACAATTACACTCATCTCACATGCTCACAAGTAATGCTCAAAATTCTCCAAGCCAGGCTTCAATGGTACATGAATCGTGAACTTCCGGATGTTCAAGCTGGATTTAGAAAAGGCAGAGGAACCAGATATCAAATTGCGAACATCCATTGGATCATCAAAGAAGCAAGAGAGATCCAGAAAATTATCTACTTCTGCTTTATTGACCATGCCAAAGCCTTTGACTGTGTGGATCAAACAAAGTGTGGAAAATCTTCAAGATACAGGAATACCAGACCACCTGACATGCCTCCTGAGAAATCTGTATGCAGGTCAAGAAGCAACAGTTAGAACTGGACATGGAAAAATAGACTGGTTCTAAATCGGGAAAGGAGTACGTCAAGGCTGTATATTTTCACACTGCTTATTTAACTTATATGCAGAGTACATCATGAAAAATGCTTGGCTGGATGAAGCACAAGCTTGAATTAAGATTGTCAGTAGAAACATCAATAACCTCAGATATGCAGATGACACTACCCTTATGGTAGAATGTGAAGAAGAACTAAAGAGCCTCTTGATGAAAGTGAAAGAGAAGAGTGAAAAATTTGGCTTAAAGCTCAGCATTCAGAAAACAAAGATCATGGCATCTCGTTCCATCACTTCATGGCAGATAGATGGGGAAGCAATGGAAACAGTGATAGTCTTTATTTTGGGGGGCTCCAGAATCACTACAGATGGTGACTGCAGCCATGAAATTAAAAGATGCTTGCTGCTTGGAAGAAAAGTTATAACCAACCTAGACAGCATATTAAAAAGCAGAGACATTTCTTTGCCAAAAAAGGTCCATCTAGTGAAGGCTATCATTTTTCCAGTTGTCATGTATGGATGTGAGATTTGGACTATAAAGAAAGCTGAGCACCAAAGAATTGATGCTTTTGAAATGTGATTTTGGAGAAGACTCTTGAGAGTTCCTTGAACAGCAAGGAGTTCCAACCAGTCCATCCTAAAGGAAATCAGTCCTGAATATTTATTGGAAGGACTGATGTTCAAGCTGAAACTCCAATACTTTGGCCACCTGATGCAAAGAGCTGATGCATTTGAAAAGACCCTGATGCTGGGAAAGATTGAAGACAGGAGGAAGGGGACAACAGAGGATGAGATGGTTGGATGGCATCACTGACTCGCTGGAAGTGAGTTTGATCAAGCTCCAGGAGTTGGTGATGGACAGGGAAGCCTGGAGTGCTGCAGTCCATGGGGTTGCAAAGAGACAGACACAACTGGGTGACTCAACTGAACTGAGTTAGACTGGTTGCTTGTATTTGGATTTAATTACTATTAGTTTGTCTTCTCAAGTGTAAAATGGAGACATTGTAAATGTCAAAACAATATTGTCTGGTTTGTTATTCCAGATTAATTTTAGAATAATTTTCTAAGGCTCCTCAAAATTCACAGTAAAGTTTTTATTTGAAATGTATTAAATATTTAAATCAAACTTCTCAAGAACTTTGTTAATAGACTTCCTGAGTCCATGGGATATCTATATTAAATCAATCCCTGTTTTATATCTCTTCTTGAGATTTACTGTGTTTCGTGTAAGTGTTCTACGAAGTATGTGTGTTTTATTGTTGGTGGATTTAATGAAATGTTTTTCTTTTATATATTCTGTTCATTAATTGCATATATGAACATTGTTTTATAACGGTAATACATTTATAGTAATATGATCTCTTTCTAGTTCCCTTTTTCCAGTTAGCTTTATATGTATTACCTATCTATCTCTAATGTCTATCAATGTAAATCACAATATATGCAATATGATAACTTTATCTACTTCATTCCTATAGTTTTATTGCATATTTCTTCACCTTAATATCATCTACATATTTCTGCTCTAGCTGTCCTTTTCATTTATACTGTTCCTTCTTGAGACTGAGTCCTTGCAAGGGAAGGAGTGTATTCCACTTATATTTGTGGTCTGGTAAAATTAAACTAATGCCTGACATGACGTAAACACGCAAATGTTTTAAGTGAATGCCTGAGTGAATAATTTTGAGCTTCAGATTCAAGATTGTTGTGGGTTATTCTCATGAATGTTTGCTCAATGGAAAGCATTAAACAAGACCGAGAAGCAGACAGAAGTTAAATGGCATCGATACAGAGCCTCGGTACTCAAGAGACTCATATGGAAAGAGGCCAAATAGATGATTGACTTCCCAATCAGGATAAATACAGGGGATACCTAACTGGTATGTCACTGAAATGGAGAGAAAGTTACCCATCTGTTCTTTCATCCTGTGAATATAAGCAGCAAGGCTGTATTAATCCCAGCTGGCTGGTCAGTGAAGCAAGAGAACTCCATTTATTATTGATCCCAGGACAAAGAGAGATAGCCAGCAGTTAACCAGATATGGGACTGAATTCTGACAGGTTGGATCATAGTAAACTATTCTGTAATCAGCATACCAGAAGAAATTAAACCTGGGATTTGATTAAGAGAAAGTATTTTATAATAAATAAGTAAAGTATGAAATAACAAATTTACTCACCAGTTGAGACTAACATGTGCCACTAATTGCAGCAATAATAAAAATAAATGCAGAAATAGCTAATGTTTATTAGGATTTATTAGATGCCAAGAATGTGATTGGTGCTTTACAGAGATTAACTCACTTAATCCTCAAGTCAATGAATTCACTGTGATTTTGGTTGTATTTTACATGTCAGAAAATACAGCTTAGAAAGCTTGGTGAGTAGCTTGACTAAATTCACATACTAGTATGTGGTGAAACTGAATTGTGAGAAAAAGTCACAATTATCAATCACTACTTTTTTTCACATGGAAAGCTTTAACATAAATACCAATGTCAGAGCCTTACTCTCAGGCATTATTACTTAATTGGTCTGGAGTAGGTCTTGGTGATATTGGTATTTTTTAAAAAGCTACATGGTCTATACAGAGTGAAGTAAGCCAGAAAGAAAAACACCAATACAGTATACTGACACATATATATGGAATTTAGAAAGATGGCAGTCATGACCCTGTATGTGAGACAGCAAAAGAGACACAAATGTATAGAAAGGACTTTTGGACTCTGTGGGAGAGGGAGAGAGTGGGATGATTTGGGAGAATGGCATTGAAACGTGTATACTATCATGTAAGAACGAAGCACAAGCCTATGTTCGATACAGGATACAGGATGCTTGGGGCTGGTGCACGGGGATGATCCAGAGAGAGGATATGGGGTGGGAGGTGGGAGGGGGATTAGGGATTGGGAGCTAATATACACCCATGGTGGATTCATGTCAATGTATGGCAAAACCAATATGGTATTGTAAAGTAAAATAAAGTAAAAATAAAATTAAAAATAAATAAATAAATAAATAAATAAAAAGCTACATGGTGATTTCAACATGTACTGAGCTGAGAACCATTGACTTATCAAGGACCATTACTGAGAGTTTAGCTTTGCCCTCCAGTTGTGCCTTGTCAATATAAAGGAAAGACAATAGTAATATAATTTCAAATAGTTTTAAGATTTATTTTCATTCTTCTACCCTCTATGCATTGTCCTTATTTATGTATCCTGCGTTTACCTCTCTGATCCGGCCTGCTAATTGATTGTCTCCTGCCTGCTATTGTCTCCTGGAATGTTTCAGTATACAGCCTGGGTTATAAAGTATCTTATGTTTTGTCTCTGCTGCTGCTGCTGCTAAGTCTCTTCAGTTGTGTCCCTGTGGGACCCCATAGACGGCAGCCCACCAGGCTCCTCCGTCCATGGGATTCTCCATATCTATATTGAGATAGGATTGCTATTATTATGCCTTCACTGCTCTTGTAAATCTTTCCCTATATTCTTCTCAGTTTTATCAAACAGGTTGTAGTTGATTAGGTTTTATCAAAATTAGTTGATTAGGTGTCTTAAATGTCTCATTGTATTAGTTTTACTAATGATTGATTTAACAGTGCTTATACAAATTGCTGTAGATAATGTTTGTGGTTCTAGATATTTCCATGTAGTCAAAAAATTCTAAGACCAGATTCCCACCATCTTTCTGTATTTTCCAACATAATAATTTACCCTTCCTCCATTTCTAACACAGGCAATATTATTAAAATGAAGTACTATCACAACAATAGGGAAATGGGCCGAAGGCATATACACACACCTGAGGGAAAATGAAGTACAAAAAGAAATATAAAAATAGTCAACCTAATCAGTAAAACGCCAATGAAATAGTTTTATATATGAATTAGCAACATTTTTTTCAGATTTTCTACCTTATAATTTATATATTTATTATTTTATTGTTCATGGTGTTGTCATGATTGAATGCAGTCTGCACAAGGGAGGCAATTTTGTCTGTTTTGGTCAGTGATATATTGTAAGATCTGAAGCCAATGCCTGTCCTTACATCAGTTCAGTTCACTCGCTCAGTCGTGTCCGACTCTTTGCGACCCCATGAATTGCAGCACGCCAGGCCTCCCTGTTCATCACCATCTCCCGAAGTTCACTCAGACTCACGTCCATCGAGTCCGTGATGCCATCCAGCCATCTCATCCTCGGTCGTCCGCTTCTCCTCCTGCCCCCAATCCCTCCAGCATCAGAGTCTTTTCCAATCAGTCAACTCTTCGCATCAGGTGGCCAAAGTACTGGAGTTTCAGCTT
>SJYT01081717.1:37407-74846 GCA_006410635.1 Cephalophus harveyi
AAGCAGACAGAGGGACATGGAATACCTGTCTCTTATACACATCTAATTCTGTAAAGGGATGTTTGCAAGTAATTTTTATACCATGTAGCATGCAGTTTATATTTATATAATTAGATATATGCCTTATTTAAAATTTTATATTTATTGCATATTTTCTCAAAACTAAAATCAAGAATGATGGATTTAATAGTAGCATTTGTTTTTTTAATAAAATGTTAAATAAGACTGTATCAATGTGTACAATGAGTTTCTATTTTACAAAGAGTTCTTGCTTTATTTTTTCTCTAGGATTCAGAATTTCCTACACATATGCAAAATCCAAACCTGGATTTAGGCAAAGAGAATCTTTGTCCAGCAAAATTTGACTACAAGCTGAATAACATATTCAGACTTCATGAACTTCCAGTGAGCTGGTAGGATTCTTGATGTTTTATTAATACCTTTGAGGTTTTATTGTCATGTCTAAATTTTGATGCTCTTATAGCTGTTTATGATCAAAGTGGTTTGCTCTTAGCCTGTATCTGAAATTACTACTTGTAACACTGAAAGAATCTGCTTAAAGCTGCAAGAACCTCAATACTAATTGGTTTAGGCACTTGGTGGCAGTACAGCCTAAGTGCATGACTGTGCATATTTAATGTAGAGGTTGCAGTTCTTGGTTAAAATAAAGCACACATTGCTTTTAGAGACATTTGTAGGATTTATTTTAAAAATAGGATCTCAGCAACTATGCATTTCATTTGATTATTTTACTTATAATTTTACCACTGTACATTTTTTCCCCATTAACAAATTGTTTTGTTTTCTTTTGAGGATCATAGTTTTGCAAACCATAATCACATCAGTGTGAAAGTGAAGCTTATTATTTGGTATTTATTAAAATGTACTATTTTATGAATCTGCATATTTACATTTATAGCAAATGTTTAAAATCTTGTAAAATTTATACTGCTCTTATTTAGAGTGTTTGAGAAAAATATTTCTGTGAAGAATCAATAAATATACAGCCTATCATAGATTTCTATGATTAATTTCTTACTAAATAGTCAGCTTTTGTAAATAATCATAGATATCATTTTGATTACAGTTTAGGTAAGTAATATTGTTTTCTTGCATTTGTTCATATAATCCCAAGTTTATTATTGACCTTTAAGAACTCTAGGATTTGTACAAAAATACTTGACAAACATGTTTGTCATAATAACTCCTGTTATGTTTGAAAGAAAATGAAATTGAAAGTGTTAGTTACTCAGTTGTGTCTGACTCTTTGCAACCCCATGGACTGTAGCCCACCAGGCTCCTCTGTCAATGGGATTCTCCGGGCAAGAAGAATGGAATGGGTTGCCTTTTCTTCTCCAGGGAATCTCCCCCACTCAGGGATGGAAGCTGGGTCTCCACATTGCAGGCAGACTCTTTACCACCTGAGCCACCAGGGAAGCCCCTGTTATGTTTAATGAGGACGAATGTCTCAGAAGAGAGTGTTAACCACCTCTAGTAAGGTACACTTAACTGTGATGAGGTTTTCATTTGCTCTGGATGAATTTATGTGGAATTTACTTTCTAAGACCCAGTTGTTTGATTATTTGCATGTACCAAGAATACTGTCTATGGTATCCTGCTTATGAGCACAGTGGATATGATCTTATCTGCCATGATCAAAACCTGTAGGTTAATGAATTGAAAAAGTTTGTTAGTAAAAAGAACTATAATAATGACACATTCATTCCTTAAGTAGTCTATTTCAACTTAAAACAGTTCATCTGCACTCACATCCCAGTCTTTTGATGTAAGGTCATGACTTTTTCTTTGATTAAGTGACTGTTGATTGGAATTCTACATCATATTTCTTTCCAATAATGCATCACTAACAAGTTCAATTTTGTAATTTCCGTAATCTAAAACAAGAGCTTGAGACACTCAGATGATCTCCTCGCTTTTCCACAGCATTAATTCAATTTTCATTGATAGCAGTTCTGCTTATCACACTCATATTTCATCATCTTGATTAATTTCTAATTATTTCACAGTAGCTAACACAACAGGGTTTTGAAGGGTGAGTAACAAACTCCTTTGATGCTTTGTGATCCTGGACCTCAGCTGGTAGGAACAGTCTGTGCTAGTCTGCTGGTGCACAGTCTGGGATCTCTGAACAGTCTAGGTACTGTAAGCACAGCCTACAGTGACCAATGATTATGTGAAGGTTAAGAGAGAAGCTTTCACTAAATGAAAACAAGGAAAAGAAAACATGGGGAACATTTGACTCTTAATCAAAACAAAATCTAGATTTCAGCTGAATATATTTGCAGCCTTTGGAAAGACAGCTGCCCTGATAACTACTACTACAACCCAGGGAATAATTTCTCTGTCATAATCCTCACTAGTTAGCCCATTAGAAGAAAATATTCTAGAATTATGAGTTATACAGTAAGAAAAAACAGATCAGTTGTGAGTAGAAAATGATAATCACTAATCTTCCAGAGTAACATACCTCAAAGGAAAATTAAGCTATGACTTTGGGACAACTCATTTCCCTGGGAACCCCCCTCCTTTTTTTCTTTTTTTTTCCTCTGACTGTTCCTTTTCAATTTGTCTCACTTTCTGCTTCCTGATACAGCCATTTGTTTTTGGTCCCAGGCTTGTTTTTCTCTCTCCCACCTTATTTTCTTCTACTGCTTTCTCTGTATTATTTTATACCACCAGTCCTTAACTAGCCATAATAAAAAACTCAACTATAAATTTCTAATGTTGTTCAGATAATTTAATATTCTCTGTTCTTAATTTTAAAACCAAATCACCACACTCCCTTCAGTCCTTATATACACACAGAAGTTTGGTACTTTATAGGTCTTTAATGTTGCTCAGTCCATTGGTCTTGTCCAAGACCGATGTGACCCATGGACTACAGCACTCCAGGCTTCCCTGTCCTTTACTCTCTCCCAGAGTTTGCTCAAATTCATGTCCATTGAGTTGATGATGCCATCCAATCATCTTATCCTCTGTTGCCCCTTTCTTATCCTGCCCTCAGTCTTTCCCAGGATTAGGTTCTTTTCCAGTGAGTCAACTCTTTGCATAAGGTGGCCAAAGTATTGGAGCTTCAGCTTTAACATCCATCTTTCCAGTGAATAGTCAGGGTTGATTTCCTTTAGGATTGACTGCTTTGATCTCCTTGCTGTCCAAGGGATTCTCAAGAGTCTTCTCTAACACCACAGTTTGAAGATATCAATTCTTCAGTCTTCAGCCTCCTTTATGGTCCAATTGTCACATCCATACATGACTACTGGAAAAACCATCTCTCTGACTATGTGGATCTTTGTTGGCAAAGTGATGTCTCTCCTTTTTAATACACCGTCTAGGTTTATAATAGTTTTTCTTCCAAGGAACAAGTGTCTTTTAATTTCATGGCTGCAGTCACCATTTGCAGTGATTTTGGAGTGCAAGAAAATATAGTTTGTCACTGTTTCCATTGTTTCCTCATCTATTTGCCATGAAGTTATGGAACTGGATGCCACGATCTCAGTTTTTTGAATGTTGAAGTCTTTAATAGTATAATGTTCATTGACTCAATTATATGTTTCTTTGAAGAATAAAAAAGTTGTTTTATAGGTAGCTGTGAATTTATTTTGATTTTAAATTACCATGAGTGTAAATAAAATTCTTTCTCTATGGTGTATAGGTTTCTTAACTTCATCAAAATAACAATAATAGTAATAACAATGATAATGAAAGAATATCAGTAGTAACAATAAGCCATTTTAGTAAGCATCTGTAAATGCCAGCATTCAGCTGTTTCCCCCTTTATGTCTCTCTCTTTGTCTCTGTCTCTTTTACATACACATTCACACACACACAGATGAGGCTCAGAAACCTTGTGAATTAGAAAGAAAGAATTTGTGTCAGATCTAGTTAACTCAAAAACAAACCACAAAATAGTGGATAAGTCCATACATTGTATTAAAGAAAAAGACCAAGGAAATAATTTCTATTTTTACAATCAACCGTACTAATTTGTCAGTAACCTACAACTATATAACCCATAGATTTGGCCAAGATACTTTTTCCCCTGACAAGTTTAACCTAGGATAATTGTTTTAAACTTAAGTTATTGAAATAATTCATTAGACCATTTTTAAGTGCAGAATTTGCTAATTATATATTCTTTTCCTGGAAAACACAGATTTATTAAAATGCATTTTTGCTGGATTTTTCTAATAAGGTCATAATAGAATAAATGCACATTAAATTCCATATAATTTAAAAATTCTTAATGTCTTACTAATTTTCATTTTTGTAGAGTGCAGTTTCATAGGTCAAAGAAACAGAAGGGTTTTAAATCAGATTAGTTAACAGAGTTTTTGAATTCTAAGATAGCTGTCTTTCTCCTACTTAACAAGATGGTTTCCATCAGCCTAGAATATTAACTCCCATTAGTTTAAAAAAACATTTTCTTGACCAACCACCCCCTCCCTGCCCCCACCAAACCTATGCTGTTTCCCCAGAAGCTGCTCTGCTCATTTCCCTAAAAAGGTCGGCAGTAGTGCTGATTGAACTAACAGTTTCTACTCAGTCTTCCCATTCAGTGGAACTCCCTCTCTGTCCTCTACTCTGGAACTGACTCTTGTCAGTCATTGGCTGCTGCCATGCCCACCACCAGTGGCCACTCACTCATTCTTCTCCTCTGAGCTGCAGTTGATTCAGCCCACCACCCCTGTGTTTGCTCTCTTGAATCCATTTGCATGGTCCTGGTCTTCCTGCTGGGTTCCAGGCTGTCCTGCTCAGGGTCTTGTCAGCAGGCTGCTTCTCTTCTGCCCGACTTAGGGCTGGTAATTGCCCTGGCTCAGCCTTCTGGCTTCATTTTTCACAGTCTACACTTTTTCCTGTGGTCTCTTCCAAGCTCAGTCTTTAAGTACTCTCCACAGAGTAGGAAACGGCAACCTACCCCAGTATTCTTACCTGAAAAATCCCATGGACGGAGGAGCTTGTCAGGCTACATTCCATGGGGTCACAAAGAGTCAGACATGACTGAGTGGCTGATCACACAATGATAGATAATCCCTTTGGCAATATCTCTACCATTGACATCTCCCTTGGGCTTAAACACCTAATAGGCTTCTCCAAATTATCCTGTTCAGAAAGAACTCTTGTTTTCCCTCAGAAAACTGGCTCTATTGATCTTCCCCATTTTGCAAAAGCAAAATGTGAATTTACATGAACTTACTCAAGCTAAAAGCCTAGAAGTAATTTTAATTACTCATTCTCTCACCCCACAATTCCCACCATCAATCCAAGAGTAAGTCTGATAGGTTTTGCCTCCAAAACACATTTACATTTTCCCACTTCTATCTATATTACTATGGACATATCTCACACTACTGCAAAAGCCTACTAATTCTTTGACTTCATGCTAGCTAAACCTATCTTTTAAAAATATAAACCAGATGATAAAATTCATTGCTTTCAGTACAATAATGTCTCCCCCCTGTTTTAAAGTAAGATCCCAAACTTCTTACTGAGGCCTACAGCACTCTGCTGGTTGGGACTGTTGTCCACCTCTCGTTGCATTGACCACATGCTCTCCCTGCTTTCTTGTTCAGAAGACTAAACTACCCAATCTTCTCACTATTCTGCAAACCTGCCATACTTATCTCTGCCCTCAGGTCTTTATACTACCTCTTTCCTCTATTTGAGTTTTTACTTCTCCAGTTTGTGCATGTCTGGCTCACTCTTATCTTTAAAATCTCAGCTCAGATATTACCTCCTTGGGTAGGCAGTTCCTGAAATATGTAACTAATGTTTTGCTCTACATTCCTTCAGTTACTGTCAATCCTAACATTCTATTAATATTTTATTTCCATCATGGAATTCAGCAGGCATGCAGTATATATTATTTTGAAGTATTTTATAAAGTAATTAGCCTCCAATTAAAAAAATAAATTAATTTACCAAAAAAAATGAAAAAGAACATGAAATCTTAGTGTTTTCCTAATTTATAGATGGCAGAGACTGGCTAAATACTCACCAATTCAGTTTCCTCCTCCCTGGGCCCATTGGAAGAGTCTTTCTCCTAGCCTTATGAAGTGAATCATCTATTAAGTCTTCCAATAGGATTCTCTGCTCTCTCCAGTTTCATCCTCATAGCTGGAATCAGCAAACTTTGAAAGTGACAAGTTGTGTGCTAGAAAGCAAGTGCATCTCCGGTCATATGTTGCTTGAAGAGTTTTCTGGTTGTCATCAAGCTTTGCCTGACATCCTAATTTAACTTACCTAACTAATGCACAATATTTTTGTGAAAATAGATGCATTAGGATGTATAAGATTAATGAAACATTTTTAAAAAAGAAAGACTGAAAGTACTTTCACATTTACTCATTTAACAAAAATGTATTTAGCATTTATCAGGTCCAAAAGTTATGACCAACCTAGATAGCACATTGAAAAGCAGAGACATTTCTTTGCCAACAAAGTTCTGTCTAGTCAAGGCTATGGTTTTTCCAGTTGTCATGTATGGATGTGAGAGTTGGACTGTGAAGAAAGCTGAGCACTGAAGAACTGATGTTTCTGAACTGTGGTGTTGGAGAAGACTCTTGAGAGTCCCTTGGACTGCAAGGAGATCCAACCAGTCCATTCTGAAGGAGATCAGCCCTGGGGTTTCTTTGGAAGGAATGATGCTAAAGCTGAAACTCCAGTACTTTGGCCACCTGATGCGAAGAGTTGACTCATTGGAAAAGACTCTGATGCTGGGAGGGATTGGGGGCAGGAGGAGAAGGGGACGACCGAGGATGAGATGGCTGGATGGCATCACTGACTCAATGGACGTGAGTCTGAGTGAACTCCAGGAGTTGGTGATGGACAGGGAGGCCTGGCGTGCTGCGATTCATGGGGTCACAAAGAGTCAGACATGACTGAGTGACTGAACTGGAACTCGACTCTGGACCATTAACTAAATACATAGAAATATGTTTCCAGCAGCTTACATTTGTTACAAGGAACAAGTAATAAACCAATAGTGAACATATATATGATCATATATCATCTTTGATGATCATAAGTGCTAAAAAGAAACACAAAGCAGACAGAGGGACATGGAATACAGGGTGGCTTGAGGTTAAACACAAGGGGCCAGGACTGTTCTGAGAAGATGACATGTAATAAAAACCTAAAGTAGATGAGGAAGTGAGACATACACCAAATAAGGAAAAAAATTAAAGTTGAGGAAACAACAAATGCAAAGTCCTATCCCATGCACTTCCATAGAAGCAGTCATCAGAAATAAATAAAAAGTGACTAAGTAGCTTTTAATGCAAAAAAATGGGCATCAAAGAAATGTAATTTTTTAGCATGGGTCTATATATTGCTGGTAGCATGTCCAGAATGTTCCAACAAGAAGTCTGCTGGAAACAGAGTAAGTGAACTTGGATTAATAGAAGAGGAGAAGAAAATGAAGTTAGGTACTTGGGGACCAGAGAGAGTGAGACTTAAGTCCTCACAAATCTTAGTAAAGAGGACTGTTAATTTTATTCTGAGAATGTTGGAAAGCTATTAGAAGATTGTGAGAAGAATTATGCAATTTGGCTTATATTATATAACAACAAGATGTTCTGACAACTGTGTGGGAATTAGACTGTCAATGGAGGTTAAGAGTAGAAGCTGGCAGACTAGTTAGGAACTATTTCAGTAATTTAAGAGAATTATAAAGATTTCTGGCCTAGGATGGTAATGTTATAGAGACTAAGTGGTAAGATTTTTAGTTTTTGATGAGAAAGTGAGCAGGAATTTTGGGTAGGCTGGGTATAGGCTGAGAGAGAAAAATTACGGATGACTCCAGGGTTTTTGGTCAGATCAAATGAAGATAGAGTGGCCATTAATTTCAAAGCTAAGGGAGGGCGAGGTTTGGAATGTGGAGTTGCTCATGTTGTTTAGGTGCTTATTAAAGTTTAGATGCTTATTAAACTTTCAAGTAGACTTAGAGGTAAATGGGACCCATTAGGCTCCACTGTGAACACAATTCACAGCTTCATGTGCTGCCTGGCAAGTAGTTAATTTTGTGTCAGTACTGTTCCATGCACTTCCATAGAAGCACCACCAGAAATAAAGAAAAAGTGACTAAGTAGCTTTTAATGCAAAAAAATGGGCATCATAGAAATGTAAATTTTTAGCATAGATCAGTATCTCTGATCTTCTTTGGGCTATCAATTATATATGTTTATAAGGAATCATTACTATATTGTAAAATGTATTTCCAAATTAAATTTTAGGTCCTTTTTATAACTATAAATTAACTTGAATTTTACAATGTATATTTATAAAAAGGGGATCCCTGGTGGCTTAGTGGTAAAGAATCTGCCTAAGATTCAAGAGACACAGGTTTGATTCCTGGGTTGAGAAGATTCCCTGGAGAAGCAAATGGCAACCTACTCCTGTGTTCTTCCCTGGAAAATCCCATGGACAGAGGAGCCTGGTGGACTTCAGTCCATGGGGTTGCAAAAGAGACAGACACGACTTAGTGACTAAACAGCAATTTTCAATAAGCTGATTTTTGTTATTTTCATGATGTTTGTATGCCCTAACTGCTGCTGCTGCCAAGTCGCTTCAGTCGTGTCCGACTCTGTGCGACCCCAGAGACGGCAGCACCGGGCTCCCCCATCGCTGGGATTCTCCAGGCAAGAACACTGGAGAGGGTTGCCATTTCCTTCTCCAATGCGTGAAAGTGAAAAGTGAAAGTGAAACCACTCAGTCATGTCTGACTCCTAGCGACGCCATGGACTGCAGCCTACCAGGCTCCTCTGTCCATGGGATTTTTCCAGGTAAGAGTATGGGAGTGCAGTGCCATTGCCTTCTCCTTACATCCCCTAAACAGACAAGCAATATATTAGAGCAAAGTATATATTTAAACTTTGAATTATCAGTAGGAAAGAACTTATAGTCTCTTGAAACATCAAGAAAATTCTCCTTCAGTTCAGTTCAGTCCAGTTGCTCAGTCGTGTCCGACTGTTTGCGACTCCATGAATCACAGCACGCCAGGCCTCCCTGTCCATCACCAACTCCCGGAGTTGACCCAAACTCATGTGTATCGAGTCGGTGATGCCATCCAGCCATCTCATCCTCTGTTGTCCCCTCTCTTTCTGCCCTCAATCCTTCCAGGCATCAGGGTCTTTTCCAATGAGTCAACTCTTCGCATGAGGTGGCTAAAGTATTGGAGTTTCAGCCTCAGCATCAGTCCTTCCAATGAACACCCAGGACTGATCTCCTTCAGAATGGACTGGTTGGATCTCCTTGCAGTCCAAGGGACTCTCAAGAGTCCTCTCCAGCACCACAGTTCAAAAGCCTCAATTCTTTGGTGCTCAGCCTTCTTCACAGTCCAACTCTCACATCCATACATGACCACTGGAAAAACCATAGCCTTGACTAGACGGACCTTTGTTGGCAAAGTAATATCTCTGCTTTTTAATATGCTATATAGTCTCTTGAAACATCAAGAAAATTTTCCTTAGAAGGGTAATAATTATATGCAGTAAAAATATTTGTAATCATTACTTACAAGGAGTGTACAGAATATTTTAAAATATTTTATGTAGTATGTAAATATATTCTGTTGGTTTTGTGGTTTACTATCAACGTACTAAGGTATTCAGTTATTTTCCATTAAATAATAATAATATTTATGGCCTAAATTTTTAAAAAAGAAGAGGTACATAAATTTATGGTAAATGTAAACATACATTTTTATGACCCATTTATCTCTTTGGATATGTTCCATAAATAAATACATCATCTAATTAGGAGATCAAATTCTCAATTTATTTCAGATTGTCTTTAGTGCCCTTCCCTGTATCTGTCTTCAGCTTTAAACTAAGCTTGTTTAGGCACTTTGGATTTGTTGAGCAGCTGTCATCTTCCAGAAGGTGTTCTGATTTGTTTTTTGAATCAAGTTACAGCTAAAACTATGGAAAGACCTTTTCATTGGTTATGCATGTTGCACAAAGCTTTTTCAATTCTGGGGCTGCATAGACTCAGAGAGAGACCGACAGTTATCCTTCTGTGGCTGTAACAGTTTTTCATTCTGTTTTTAATTATCTAGATCCATAATAATAACCACAGTGACCTACAAGAAGGTATTGTTGGACATATTATAATTATATATAGCAATTATGTGTAGCACAACAATGCATAAAATCCCACTTATTAATTAAGGTTGCTGAAAATGAAGCTATGCTTGTCTTCCTTAGGACGTAGCTTCACTTTTTGAAAAAATCTAGTCCTTCAGTTTTTACCTTAAACTCTTTTCTGGGGTATATTATTATAAGGAAAGTCAAATTTCCATGGAATGACAATGCAATAATTTTCCAATAAATATGGAAACTATCTCTCACTCTACTTTCTTGCTTAGCTGCCTGCTATTAATAGTATTTCCTATTATGTAATAGAAAGGGAAATGGAAGTTTACAAAAAAAGTATAATCCTTGAAATATAGAATGTTAGGGAAGATGGTTTGGGGTAGGTATCAATTTACTTTTCTTTTTAGCAATATATTTACTGTTTCAAGCTATATCATAATCACACATGTACTAATAATTCAGTTTAAATAATCAGGGATTACAAAATTTGATATAGTATAAGTAATAAGTGGTTTCAGTAATTTTTGTCATTACTTGGGGTGTCTTACTTAAATTTGCCAAGACTTTTCCTTTAATCCATGCTAAAGTTGATGCACGTGGAATGATAGCTCATAAGTTATTTTTCCTTTGCTGTTCATAGATATATGGTGAATGAGCTATAAATATCAGTGCTTGTGACAGTAGATTTAAATCTTAAGCCAGTTTTGGCAGTTTTGTATGTGGCCATGACCGAGATGAAGTAGTTATCATGTTCATTTTATATGATTACTTTTTTCATATCAACAGTGTTTTATAATCTAAGATTAAACAGTAAAGCTTTTTCATTAGAGTATACCTCCAACACAGGAGACAATACTTGTACTTTGAATTCAACTTTAATTTAAAATTACTGACATTATCCTAAGACAATGCTATTAACTCAGTGAAAGTGAAAGTTATTCAGTGGTGTCTGACTCTCTGTGACCCCATAGACTCTATACTCCATGTAATTCTGCAGGCCAGAATACTGGAGTAGGTAGCCTTTCCCTTCACCAGGGGATCTTCCCAACCCAGGGATCAAACCCAGGTATCCCGATTGCAGGCAGATTCTTTACCACCTGAGTCACCAGGGAAGCAGAGTACTTCATAAAATCAGACATTTCAATTTGCATGTTTTGTGAGCACCTCTGAATTAATAGTTTTCAAAGGCAATTCCATCTTCTACCATCCCCTCCCCTCCCCCCTCACTTCCTTCTTTCTCCTGTTTTGGTTTGCCTCAGTATCGTCTAAGATCTGTGAATGTTTGCTCCTCCTAACCACTTAATCACATTCAGTCAGTCATTTAAATCTATGTATTCTGTATCCAGAAAGAGTTGTGCACTATTCATTTCTCAGCCCATCAGCTAACACTTAGGCTTCTGTAACCTCCTCCTACTGGTCTCTCTGCCTCCAGTTGTTCCTCCAACTTTAATTTATGCTCTTTACTGCCATTAGAGTAATCTTTCTAAAATGATTCTGAGATCTTATTTCTACTTTAAAATATTTTATTATATTTCAAGCCCTCAAGATAAGCCTGACTCAGTCTCAGTTCAGTTCAGTTCAGTCGCTCAGTTGTGTCCAACTCTGTGACCCCATGAATCGCAGCACGCCAGGCCTCCCTGTCCATCACCAACTCCCGGAGTTCACTCAGACTCACGTCCATCGAGTCAGTGATGCCATCCAGCCATCTCATCCTCTGTCGTCAGCTTCTCCTCTTGCCCCCAATCCCTTCCAGCATCAGAGTCTTTTCCAATGAGTCAACTCTTCGCATGAGGTGGACAGAGTACTGGAGTTTCAGCTTTAGCATCATTCCTTCCAAAGAAATCCCAGGGTTGATCTCCTTCAGAATGGACTGGTTGGATCTCCTTGCAGTCCAAGGGACTCTCAAGAATCTTCTCTAACACCACAGTTCAAAAGCATCAATTCTTCAGTGCTCAGCCTTCTTCACAGTCCAACTCTCACATTCATACATGACCACTGGAAAAACCATAGCCTTGACTAGATGGACCTTTGTTGACAAAGTAATGTCTCTGCTTTTTAATATGCTATCTAGGTTGGTTATAACTTTTCTTCTAAGAAGTAAGCATCTTTTATTCATTTTTTTAAAATATAAATTTATTTATTTTAATTGGAGGTTAATTACTTTACAATATTGTATTGGTTTTGCCATACATCAACATGTATCCGCCACAGGTATACACGTGTTCCGCATCCTGAACACCCCACCCTCCTCCCTCCCTATACCATCCCTCTGGGTCGTCTCAGTGCACCAGCCCCAAGCATCCAGTATCATGCATTGAACCTGGACTGGCGACTCGTTTCATATATGATATATACATGTTTCAATGCCATTCTCCCAATTTCATGGCTGCAGTCACCATCTGCAGTGATTTTGGAGCCCCCCAAAATAAAATCAGCCACTGTTTCCACTGTTTCCCATCTATTTCCCATGAAGTGATGGGACCAGATGCCATGATCTTTGTTTTCTGAATGTTGAGCTTTAAGCCAACTTTTTCACTCTCCTCTTTCACTTTCATCAAGAGGCTTTTTAGTTCCTCTTCACTTTCTGCCATAAGGGTAGTGTCATCTGCATATCTGAGGTTATTGATATTTCTTCCAGCAATCTTGATTCCAGCTTGTGCCTCTTCCAGTCCAGCGTTTCTCATGATGTACTCTGCATAGAAGTTAAATAAGCAGGGTGACAACATACAGGCTTGATGTACTCCTTTTCCTATTTGGAATCAGTCTGTTGTTCCATGTCCAGTTCTAACTGTTGCTTCATGACTTGCATATAGGTTTCTCAAGAGGCAGGTCAGGTGGTCTGGTATTCCCATCTCTTTCAGAATTTTCCACAGTTTATTGTGATCCACACAGTCAATGGATTTGGCATAGTCAATAAAGCAGAAATAGATGTTTTTCTGGAACTCTCTTGCTTTTTCAATGATCCAGCGGATGTTGGCATCTCAGTCTAGCTCCAACCTATTTTTCTAGCTCTTATTTTACCCCTAGTCTCTATACCACTATGGTCTAGACTCAGTCTTTTCACGTGTTCATGTCTTAGCTACCTTCCTTTTACTGGAAACATCTCTCTTTTTCTGTTTGTAAATAAAGAGCAACCTAAAGAAATCCCCTCATATAAATCAACCCTCCTTTCTGCTCTCTTGGTACTGCTGCTGCTGCTGCTAAGTCGCTTCAATCGTGTCCAACTCTGTATGACCCCATAGACGGCAGTCCACTAGGCTCCTCTGTCCCTGGGATTCTCCAGGCAAGAATACTGGAGTAGGTTGCCATTTCCTTCTCCAATGAATGAAAGTGAACAGTGAAAGTCAAGTCTCTCAGTTGTGCCTGACTCTTAGTACTAGATACATAACCTTAAATGGTCATATAGAACAGATCCTATGGAATCCCAAAGATGGCTTATTTATATGTTTATGTCTCCAAACTCTCAACAAGGACTCTTGAGGGAACAGACCATGTCTCCTTATTAATACCCCATGACATACATGAGGTGCCTGGCATGTATTGAAGGAATGAATACGTATTTTTGTTCAGTCACTAAGTCATGTCTGACTCTTTGTGATCCCATGGACTGTAGCCTGCCAGTCTCCTCTGTCCATGCCCGTGGAATTTTCCAGGCTAGAATACTGTGGTTTTAGTGTCTAAGTCATGTCCAACTCTTGTGACCCCATGGACTGTAGCCTACCAGGCTCCTCTGTCCATGAGATTTTCCAGACAAGAATACTGGAGTATGTTGCGATTTCCTTCTCCAGGGGATCTTCCCAACCCAGGAATAGAACCTCATTCTCCTGTATTGCAGACAGATTCTTTAACAACTGATCTACGAGAGATCAAATCCACATCCCCTGCCTTGGAAGGCAGATTGTTTACCACTGAGCCAACTGGAAAGTCCCCAATATATTAGCTATAAAAAATATTTTCACAGTAACTATAGCTACTTCTGTCATGCGCTCAAGACCTAGTTCTCTCACATTTGTCAGGAAGTATAAAAAAGATTCCTTTAATATAGACTGTCTTCTCTGTCAGACTTTCTTTTCTTATTCTTACTTGTCTGTACCCTCAACATATACTTTCTCCTCTCAGATCCTAGACATTTGACATTTTATTATTAAGACTCTTGTTGGATTCATGACTCTTACACTTTTCCCTCACCCAGTTGCCCTTTTTGATTTGTTTCTGATATCTGACTACTCAGTAGCTTTTAACTCTGACCTCGGTGATGCAGAACCTGGGCTTTCACTCAGTCATCTTGCAGATCTGTTCCTTCTCCACCCAACCTGATTTTCTTGGCAACTATATATTCCACATTGTTCACCATCTAAGAAGTGAGGATATATCTGAGAAACCTTAAAAATGCTTTCATGGAGGAATTCAGCAGCAGATACAAATTTAGAATATATTGCCTAGAATGTATGAATGTTCTGGAATGAACTTAAGACTTTGAAATTGATATAGAATATGTGAGAAGGAAAATTAAGCATTCCAGGTACTTTTGATATCTGAATGTCAAGGATATGGGCATGGAATAGTAAAATACAGTTAAAACCACCTCTCATTTCCAGTTAGATCACAGTTGAGAAGGAGAGGCATTGATTTGGTCAAAAAAAGGACATGATTAGGTCACAATGCTGAAACTTGGAGCTATATGTAAGAGGAGAATAAGTGGTCCTGAACTGGGACATTATAGACATTTTCTGCTTGATTTTCTTCATGCATCCAGTAATTGTTTATTTCATCCTTACCATGTATCAGATTGTTCTAAATATTGGAGATAAATGGAGAGAGAGAGATTGACTAATTTCTGGGTTTCTATTTATCATTGCAGTATTAAGACCTAGAGACCCAGTTATTGACTGTAGGAAGAAGAAATGGATACAGAATGATTGGTGTTTTTTATTATTAATTTATTTTTTCATGGAAAGATAATTACTTTACAGAATTTTGTTTTCTGTCAAACCTCAACATGAATCAGCCATACGTTTACATATATCCTCTCCTTTTTGAACCTCCCTCACATATCCCTCCCCATCCCACCCCTCTAATGTTGATACAGAGCCCCTGTTTGAGTTTCCTGAGTTATACGGCAAATTCCTGTTGGCTATCTATTTTACATATAGTAATGTAAATTTCCATGTTACTCTTTCTAAACATCTCACCCTCTCCTTCCCTCTCCCCATGTCCATAAGTCTATTTTCTATGTCTTTCTTCATTGCTGCCCTGTACATAAATTCTTCAGTACCATTTTTCTATATTCTGTATATATGTGTTAGAATATGATATTTATCTTTCTCTTTGTGACTTACTTCACTCTGTATAATAGGTTCTAGATTCATCTACCTCATTAAAACTGACTGAAATGTGTTCCTTCTTATGACTGAGTAATATTCCATTGTGTATATGTACCACAGCTTCTTTATGCATTCATCTGTTGATGGAAATCTAGGTTGCTTCCATGTTCTAGCTATTGTAAATAGTGCTTCAGTGAACAATGGGATACATGTGTCTTTTTAAATTTTGGTTTCCTCAGGGTATATGCCTAGGATTGGGATTGCTGGGTCATATGGTAGTTTTATTCCTAGTTTTTTTTTTTTTTTTAAGAAATCTCCATATCATCTTCCATAGTGGCTGTATCAATTTACATTCCCACCAACAGTGCAAGAGCATTCCCTTTTCTCCACACCCTCTCCAGCATTTATTGTTTGTAGACTTTTTAATGATGGCCATTCTGACTGGTATGAAGTGATATCTCATTGTAGTTTTGATTTACATTTCTCTAATAATGAGTGATGTTGAGCATCTTTTAATGTGTTTGTTAGCCATCTGTATGTCTTCTTTGGAGAGATGTCTGTTTAGATCTTTTTCCCACTTTTTGATTGGATTGTTTGTTTTTCTGGTATTGAGTTGTATGAGCTGCTTGTGTATTTTGGAAATTAATGCTTTGTCAGTTGTTTCATTTGCTATTATTTTCTCCCATTCCGAGAGCTGTCTTTTCACTTTGCTTATAGTTTCCTTTGCTGTGTAAAAGCTTTTAAGTTTAATCAGGTCCCGTTTGTATACTGTTGTTTTTATTTCCATTACTCTAGGAGGTGGGTCATAGAGGATCTTGTTTTGATTTATGTCATCAAGTGTTCTGCCTATGTTTTCCTCCAAGAGATTTATAGTTTCTGGTCTTACATTTAGGTCTTTAATCCATTTTGAGTTTATCTTTGCATATGGTGTTAAGAAGTATGCTAAATTAATTCTTTTACATGTAGCTGTCCAGTTTTCCCAGCACCATTTATTGAAGAGGTCTTTGCCCCATTTTATATTCTTACCTCCTTTGTCAAAAATAAGGTACCCATAGGTACATGGGTGTTGGGGTTCTTTAATGGACTGGGATCTGGTGGTCCGGAGGTGATGATAAGAAAAGTGAAAGAGAGAAAGAGGCTGATACTCCCTGGTTTATGCAGAGAACCAATAAAGTCCTTGACACAGGACTTGTGTCTCTCACAAAGGCACCGGGCGCCCTCTCGAGAGGCAGTGAAGGCACGGGGTGCCTTCTCGAGACAGTCTTAGAAGCATGGGCAGGAGAGTGAGCAAGAGAGGTTTCTGTGCTCCAGAGAATTAGCCAAGGAGAGAGAGAGACAGAAAGAAAGAAAGACACAGGGACCAAGCTCTAATGGAGGTGCTTTATTAGCAGAAATGCAGGCTTATATGTCTTTAGTAAGATGATTACTCAGCTATTACACAGGATGAAATTTTATTAATAGCCACAATATGGATAGTCTAATACATACAAGGTCTATGAAGCTGAAAAGAGTCACTGCATGCCCCATCCCATGACCTCAGTCCTGAGAACTGCATGCAGTTTTACTCATTCTTGGAATAGGAACTGATAAGGAACCGAGAATCCTTGAGAAATAGAAAACAGCATGCAGGAATCCTCCTGCTGAATGTTCCCCTGACACATGGGTTTATTTCTGTGCTTTCTATCTTGTTCCATTGGTCTATATTTCTGTTTCTGTGCCAGTATCATACTGTCTTAATGACTATAGCTTTGTAGTATAACCTGAAATCAAGTCAGCTTGAATCCTCCAGCTCCATTCTTCTTTCCTAAGGCTGCTTTAGATGTTCAGGGTCTTTTGTGTTTCCATATGAATTGTGAAATTTTTTGTTCTAGTTCTGTGAAAAATGCTATTGATAATTTGATAGAGATCACATTGAATCTGTAGATTGCATTTGGTAGTGTAGTCATTTTCACAATATTGATTGTTCCTACCCAGGAACATGGAATATCTCTCCATCTGTTTATATTGTATTTGATTTCTTTCATTAGTGTCTTGTAATTTTCTGTGTACAATTCTTCTGTCTCTAGGTAAGTTTATTAGATATATAATTATTTTTGTTGTAATGGTGAATGGGATTGATTCCTTAATTTCTCTTTCTGATTTTTCATTGCTAATATATTGAAATGCTAGTGATTTCTGTGTATTGATTTTGTATCCTTCAACTTTTCTAAATTCACTGATTAGCTCTAGTAATTTTCTTATACTATCTTTAGGGTTTTCTGTGTACAGTATCATGTCATTTGCAAACAGTGAGAGCTTTACTTCTTTTCTGATCTTTATTCTTTTTATTTCTTTTTCTTCTCTGCTGTAGATAGGACTTCCAGAAGTATGTTGAATAATAGTGGTAAAAGTGGACACCCTTGTCTTATTCTGGATCTTGGGGGCAATGCTTTCAGTTTTTCACCATTGAGAATAATGTTTGCTATAAATTTGTCATATATGGCCTTTACTATGTTGAGGTAGATTCCTTCTATGCCCATTTTTTGAATAGTTTTAATCAAAAATGTTTGCTGAATTTTTTCAAAGACTTTTTCTGCATCTATTGAGATTATCATATGGTTTTTATCTTTCTATTTGTTAATGTGGTGTATCACATTGTTCGATTTGCATATATTGAAGAATCTTTGCATCCCTGGAATAAACCCAGCTAAATCATGGTGTATGAGCTTTTTGATGTGTTGCTGAATTCTGTTTGCTAAAATTTTGTTGAGGATTTTTGCATCTATGTTCATCAGTCTTATATGCCTGTAGTTTTCTTTTTTTGTTGTCTTTGGTTTTGATATCAGGGTGATGGTGGCCTTGTAGAATGAGTTTGGAAGTGTTCTTTCCTCTGCAATTTTTTGAAAGAGTTTTAGAAGGATAGGCAGTAACTCTTTTCTAAATATTTGATAAAATTCTCCTGTGAAGCCATCTGTTCCTGGGCTTTTGTTTTTTGGGAGATTTTTAAGCACAGCTTCAGTCTCAGTGCTTGTAATTGGGTTGTTCATAATTTCTATTTCTTCATGGTTCAGCCTTGGAAAATTGAACTTTTCTAAGAATCTGTCCATTTTTTCTAGATTATCCATTTTATGGCCATATGGTTGTTCATAATAGTATTTTATAATCCTTTGTTTTTCTGCATTGTCTGTTGTAAATTATCCTTTTTCATTTCTAATTTTGTCAATTTGATTCTTCTCTTTTTTTCTTGACGAATCTGGCTAAAGTTTTGTCAATTTAGTTTATCTTCCCAAAGAAACAACTCTTAGTTTTATTAACCTTTACATTGTTTCTTTCATTTCTTTTTCATTTATTTCTTCTCTGACCTTTATGATTTCTTTCCTTCTGCTAATTTTTTTTTCTTCTTTTTCCATTTGTTTTAGGTGTAAAGTTAGGTTGTCTATTCACTGTTTTTCTTGTTTCTTGAGGTAGGATTGTATTACTATAAACTTCCCTCTTAGAACTGGTTTTGCTGCATCCCATAGATTTTGAGTTGTGTTTTCATTGTCATTTGTTTCTAGAAATTTTTTGATTTCCCTTTTGGTTTCTTTAGTAACCTATTATTTAGAAATGTGTTGTTTAATCTCCATGTGTTTTTTTTTTTTTTTTTTACAGGTTTTTTCTTGTAATTGATATCTAGTTTCATAGCATTGTGGTCAGAGAAGATGTTTGATAGTTTCAATTTTATTAAATTTACTGAGGTTTGATTTGTGACCCAAGATGTGGTCTATCCTGGAGAATGTTCCATATGCACTTGAGAAGAAGGTGTATTCTTCTCATTTGGATGGACTGTCCTGAAGATATAAATGAGATCCATCATCTAATGTTTCATTTAAGATGTATTTCCTTATTAATTTTCTGCTTTGATGATCTGTCCATGGTGTGAGTGAGGTGTTAAATTCTCCTACTATTATTATGTTACTGTCAATTTCTCCTTTTATGTCTGTTAATGTTTGTCTTACGTATTGAGGTGCTCTTATGTTGGATGCATAGATATTTACAATTGTTATGTCTTCCTCTTCAATTGATCCTTTGATCATTATGTAGTGCCCTTCCTTATCTCTTGTAATCTTCCTTATTTTAAGGTCTATTTTGTCTGCTATGAGGATCGCTACTCCAGCTTTCCTTTGCTTCCCTTTTGCACAAAATATATTTTTCCATCCTCTCACTTTCAGTCTATATGTGTCAAGGTCTGAAGTGGGTTTCTTTTAGACAGCATATATATGGGTCTTGTTTTTGTATCCATTCAGCCAGTCTGTGTCTTTTGCTTGGAGCATTTAATCCATTTACATTTAAAGTAATTATTGATATATATGTTCCTATTGCCATTTTCTTAATTGTTTGCGGTTGATTTTGTAGATCTTTTTCTTCTCCTGTATGTCTTGATTATCTAAGTCCCTTTAACATTTGTTATAAAGCTGGTTTGGTGGTAGTGAATTCTCTTAACTTTTGCTTCTCTGAAAAATTTTGACTTCTCCATCAATTTTGAATGAGATCCTTGCCAGGTACTGTAATCTTGGTTGTAGATTTTTCCATTTCAACTTTAAATATACCCTGCCATTCCCTTCTGGCCTGCAGAGTTTCTGCTGAAAGATCAGCTGTTAAATCTATAGGGTTTCTCTTGTATGTTACTTGTAGTTTTTCCCTTGCTGCTTTTAATATTTTTTCTTTGTGTTTAGTCTTTGTTAGTTTGATTAGTATGTGTCTTGGTGTGTTTCTCCTTGGGTTTATCCTGTATGGGACTCTTTGCACCTCTTGGACTTGATTGACTATTTCCTTTTCCATGTTGAGGAAATTTTGAACTATAATCTCTTCAAAAAATTTCTCATACTCTTTCTTTTTCTCTTCTTCTTCTGGGACCCCTATAATTCGAATGTTGGTGCATTTGATATTGTCCCAGAGGTCTCTGAGACTATCCTCAGTTCTTTTCATTCTTTTTACTTTATTTTGCTCTTCAGAAGTTAATTCCACCAAATTATCTTCCAGCTCACTGATTCATTCTCTGCTTCAGATATTCTGCTATTGATTCCTTCTAGAGTATTTTTAATTTAAGTAATTGTGTTGTCTGTGTACATTTATTTGTTAATTCTTCTAGGTCTTTGTTAATTGATTCTTGCATTTTCTCCATTATGTTTTCAAGGTTTTGATCATCTTTATTATCAATTCAGTTCAGTTCAGTCACTCAGTCATGTCTGACTCTTTGGGACCCATGAACTGCAGCATGCCAGGCCTCCCTGTCCATCACCAACTCCTGGAGTCCACCCAAACCCATGTCCATTGTGTCAGAAATGCCATCCAACCATCTCATCCTCTGCTGTCCCCTTTTCCTCCTGCCCTCAATCTTTCCCAGCATCAGGGTCTTTTCAAATGAGTCAGCTCTTCACATCAGGTGACCAAAATTCTGGATTTTCAGCTTCAACATCAGTCCTTCCAATGAACACCCAGGACTGATCTTCTTTAGGATGGACTGGTTGGATCTCCTTGCAGTCCAAGGGACTCTAAAGAGTCATCTCCAACACCACAGTTCAAAAGCATCAATTCTTTGGTGCTCAGCTTTCTTTATAGTCCAACTCTCACATCCATACATGACCACTAGAAAAACCATAGCCTTGACTAGACGGACCTTTGTTGGCAAAATAATGTCTCTGCTTTTTAATATTCCACAGTTTATTGTGATCCACACAGTCAAAGGCTTTGGCATAGTCAATAAAACAGAAATAGATGTTTTTCTGGAACTCTCTTGCTTTTTAAGTGATCCAGGAAATATTGGCAATTTGATCTCTGGTTCCTCTGCCTTTTCTAAAACCAGCTTGAACATCAAGAAGTTCACGGTTCATGTATTGCTGAAGCCTGGCTTGCAGAATTTTGAGCATTACTTTACTAGTGAGTGAGATGAGTGTAATTGTGCAGTAGTTTGAGCATTCTTTGGCATTGCCTTTCTTTGGGATTGGAATGAAAACTGACTTTTCCCAGTCCTGTGACTACTGCTGAGTTTTTCAAATTTGCTGGCATATTGAGTGCAACACTTTCACAGCATCATCTTTGAGGATATGAAATAGCTCAACTGGAATTACATCACCTCCACTAGCTTTGTTCATAGTGATGCTTTCTAAGGCCCACTTGACTTCACATTCCAAGATGTCTGGCTCTAGGTGAGTGATCACACCATTGTGATTGTCTAGATCTTTACTATCATTATTATGCATTCTTTTTCACGTAGTTTGCCTATTTCCCCTTCATTTATTTGGACTTCTGTGTTTCTGTTTTGTTCCTTCAGTTATGTCGTATTTCTCTGGCTTTTCATTATTATTTTTTTAACTTATTGTGTTTGAGGTCTCCTTTTCCCAGGCTTCTAAGTTGAATTCTTTCTTCCTTTTGGTTTCTGCCCTCCTAAGGTTAGTCCAGGGGTTTGTGTAAGCTTTGTATAGGGTGAGATTTGTGCTGAGTTTTTTTTGTTTTGTTTTGTTTGTGTTTCCGGTGATGAGCAAGGCTGAGTGAGGTGGTAATCCTGTCTGTTGATGGTTGGGTTCGCATTTTGTTTTGGTCTGTTGTTTAGATGAGGCACAGGGTGCTACTGGTGGTTGGGTGATGCCAGGTTTTGTATTCAAGTGGTTTCCTTTGTGTGAGTTCTCACTATTTGATACTCCTTAGGGTTAGTTGTCTGGTAGTCTAGGTTCTTGAGTCAGTTCTCCCACTCCAAAGGTTCAGGGCTTGATCTCTGGTCAGGAACAAATATTCCACAAATGGTTTGTTATGACATTGACTGAGATTAAAACAATACCTAAAAATGAGAAACCAAAGATGGCAAACCAAACAAATGGCAATTACAAAATCATGCAAATAATAATTAAAATAATGGAAGATATACATATACACCCATAAGCAAAATCAAAACAGTTCAACAGAAGTAAAGCACAGTAGATTGACCTGGCGAGCAAAAGAAATCAAAAATTATATTAACCAGTTAAGAACAAAACTAACAAGCACAAACTGGAAAATGAAACTAAAGCAAGGTGCCAAGTTGGGAATAAATTTATGAAAACAAAACTAACAAATATGTTGAGAGGAAAGGAAAGAAAGTAAAAAAAGAAAGAATAGATATACAAAATTAAATAGAGGTAGGTGAAGAAGGTTTATATACATTAAAGACTAACTGCAAGGGGAAAAAACACAGTAGGAAAACCAAACAAAGGAATAAATGTAAAAAATGTTAAACAAACAATTTAAAAATTAGAAAAAGAGAAAAAAGGAAGAAGAAAGTAAAAAAAAAAAAAAAAAAAACAAACAGGAAAACTCTAGAGAACTGCAAAACTCCAATGTAGAGGCAGAGGTTTATAACAACACCAATAAAAATTGTGACTGAGGGGAAAAAAAAAAAAACAAACCTCAAAAGCTTCATTAGATTTCAGAGTGACAATAAAATCAAGAACTACAAGAGAGGGAGAAAAAAAAAAAAAAAAGATCCAAAAGAAGCTACAGAACAAGTCAAAACATAAGAACAATAAATGTTTTTCTTGAGTCACTGCTGTCAGAGTCCTTTCCCTCACCGGAAGTCACAGTCCACCTCACCTCCCTGGGGTGTCCTCCAACTCTGTGCCGGTCTCTGGACATGCAGTGGGGACAGGAGAGTTTCTAATCTGGGCCTACTGCTGTGTGTTCTTGCCTCCAAAGTCCACAGCTATCAGAACTAGTGTGTTTTCTTTTGTGGGAGCTCTCAATGGCCTTTTATATATTCCATAGATACATAGTCTGCCTAGTTGATTGTGTGGATTTTATCTGCAGCTTGTACAGCTGGTGGGAAGGTTTTGAGTCTTTTTCCTTAGCCACACTGCCCCTGTGTTTCAATTGTGGTTTTATTTCCACCTCTGCATGTGAGTCGTCCACAGGGTTTTGCTCCTGAGGCTGCCTTGGAGGATTTGGGTCTGCCCTAGTGAAGGCCAGATGTGGAAGTGGTGCAGCTGCTTGGGTCGCAGGGGATATGGCAGCACCAGGTACTCAGGGGAGTTGGCAGCTAAGGCAGCAGGAAATTTAGTGCTCTAGAAGGGTGTGGCAACCAGTATTGGCCAAAATGCTCCATTATTCTTGCCTGCAGAACTACCTGGACAGAGAAGCCTGGCAGGCCACAGACCACAGGGTTGCAAAGAGCCAGACACGACTGAAATGACCCTGCATGCATAAATGCAAGAGATTTTTTTGCCCACTGTAGCAGCTTTGTATCAGGGAGGGTTGAGCATGAAGGTGGCACAGCTGCTTGGCTTGCAGGGACCCTGGTGGTGCCAAGTGTGCAGGGATAAGGACTGCCTCTACCACAGGAGTTATGGCCCTTTCAGAGTCTTTTTTTGAGCCTTTTGTAGCTAGTGATCAGAAGGCCTCTTTGGCTAGTCTTTATCAGTAACTCAGCCCGTTCAGGCACTTAAAGGCCTTCTTTGCCTGGGGTCCTTCTCTGTTGTTCAGCGCATCAGGCACATAGAGAGGCCCCCACCCCTGGCTGGGGCCCTACTGTAGATCAGTGCGTCAGGCACTTATAGGGGCCCCCTGGGTAGGGTCCTACCCTGTAGTTCAGTGGGTCAGGCATTTGATGGGCCAGCCTCTCTATTGTTCAGCTGCCAGTGCTGACGTGTCGGGAGAGAGAGGCTATGGTGACGGCTCCACCCCCTGTAAGTGACTCAGCACTATCGCCTTGCTTCCATGGTTGCCTGGCTTTCCTCCACAGGCATTTCCCACCACTTTCTCCTGCCTCACATCCCCTCCATCTGTCTCTCTCCATGGTCAACAGCAGCTCTTACCCAGGGGTTGCTCCTCAATCCATAAACTCCAGGTCCCAGCTGCTATGCCTTCTAGGGTACCTGTGTCCTTGTCCAGAGTATATATGGCTGCAGCAAGGACTTTCTGGTTCTCATTCCATTTAGGCTGCCACAGATCAGCTATTTCACTCTCAGCTTTACATGTTTCTCCTCTAACTCAGACAATTGTCCCATTGTGGGGATTGGGTCCCTGCTTCATTTCCCCCACTTGCCGAGGGCAGGTCCAGTCCTACTAACACTCCTGTTTTCCCCCCAGTTCCTTCATCCTACCAAGTTTTGCATGGTTCTGTATATTCTTTTCCACTGGTCAGGTACTCTTGTCCACTCTCAGCTCATTTTCTGCATGCACTTCTGTGTCTGAAGGTGTATTCCTGATGTATCCATGGAGAGAGATGTACTCCACCTCCATCTACTCTTCCACCATCTTGTTCTGTCCAATTGATGTTGTTAATATATTAGGCCTTAAGGGTGGGGCTACATGGAACAGGGCGAAATGAGGTCCAGTTGTCAAATCTAAGGGCAGAGATTAGATAGTTTGTGTTTGTCCAGAGTGCTTTATCAGAAGAAAGTAATTGGTGCCTGAGAAAAGATGTGGGCCTCCTAGTTTCCCAAAAGGTTCTAGCTCCTAATCGCATCAGAGCAATGTCTACAAAGGTGGAAGTATTTTAAACCAAGTATGTCAGGGGTAATGAGAAATTTACCCTACACAAACACATGGGTAATTCTGGAGAGAGAGACAGACCTTTACCATAGGAAAAAGGTAACCATAAATTTCTGATCTCATTATGATTAAACCTTTTAAAGTTGTATCTGAGACAGTTCTTGCAGCTGCCATTGCCACCATGTAGATTTTTTTTTTATGACTTTCATTATGTTATGTTAAACCACACTAGTATCAAAGATTTCTCAAGGAGCCTAACAAATTGGTAATATACTAGGTATCACTTGGGCTTTCCTTGTGGTTGAGACGGTAAAGAATCTGAGACCCAATTCAGTTCCTGGACCTTGAAGATCTCCTGCAGAAGGGAATGACTACCAATCCCAGCATTGTATTCTTGCCTGGAGAATTTCATGTACAGAGGAGCCTGGTGGGCTACAGTCTATGAGGTTGCACAAGAGTTGGACACGACTGAACAACTATCACTTTTCACTTATGCATTCCTTATGTTGATTTACTAATGATATTGAACATTTCTTAAACATAGTATTAACTGCTTGAGAAATTGTGATCTAGGAATAGGAGGAATTTACCTATGTTTGCTTTACATTTATGTTTGAGGAAACTCAAACGGCCAGCATTTATCTTGATGAAAAAAAGTTATATATATTTCTAAATTTTCCATCTTTACTTCCTAATATTTTATGTAAAATATCATCAGGGGCTGCCATTATAATGCCAGCAATTCTGTTCAGAGGAAGCAGAATGTTGTATGTTTTAAAACCTACTCTTGGTATTTAAATTTAAGGAATGATTGAAAAATAACTGCATCATAATGTCTTGGTGATCATTTTTAGAACTTATTTGGGGTGGAAAAGTGTCCTTCCTTACATTTAAGCTTGTCTAGTACATGATAGAAAATATGATTTTTTCCTTTTGTTCTTCATAGAGGATGTATATTTATTTGTAATGCTTTTGCAAATATTGAAAATAGATATTAGACTGTATTGAATCTTAGTTATTCTTAATTTTATTCATTTTAATCTTTTTTATTAGTCATCTTGGAATTTCTCTATTTTTCTTTTTAAAATAAAAGCAACAAGAGAAAAATTATGAAAATTGTTAAATTGCAGATTTAGGTATTGGATTAGTCCAAATGAATGAGGTCTTAGGCTGTAAACTAAAGTGACTTATGAATTACATGAATTTATCATTGTCTAGATAAGTATTTCCAAAGCGATTTTCCAAAGCAGGCCCAGGTCATGATGGCCGGGTTGGAACCCATGGAGGCACTCTGTCTTCATACATTGTGAAGAACATTGCTTTGGACAAAACCGATGACAGCAATCCCTGGGAAGCTATTTTGTGGCATGCCAAGGCAGCCAGGAACAACCCATACTGGGTTTCTCCAGCATACTCCAAGATTCAGCCCAAAACCATGTTTGCCCAAGTTGAGTCTGATGATGAGGAAACAAAGAATGAGCCAGAATGGAAAAAAATGTAAAATTTGAAGACTCTCCTATGAGAGCTGTTTGCATGAGGGGGAGGGATATTGAACAGGTTTGTTTTTTTAATGAAATAAAAACACGTTTTTTATGAAAAAAAAATTTAAATATGGCTTTTACCCTGGAGTAGTACTATACAGTATGTAAAATCTCTTTGTCCATTTCAAAAATTCTACCTTTACACAAGGAGCTACACTTAAGAATTTATTTTTTAATGTTTAACCCATCACACAATGTCAGTTAGCTGAAAGCCTAAATATTGAAATAATAGGCTAAATAAAATAGTGTGTATGAACTAGCTTACTAGTCTCTCTTTAGCAGTCAGCTACGGAGAAGGCAATACTCCAGTACTCTTGCCTGGCAAATCCCAAGGAAGGAGGAGCCTGGTGGGCTGCCGTCTCTGGGGTCGCACAGAGTTGGACACGACTGAAGTGACTTAGAAGCAGCACCAGCAGCAGCAGTCAGCTAACATTTGACCTTAAATTGTGGATGATACTGATACAACAGTAATCACAATGAACCTTTATTGTGAAGTTGAGGCAATCACATTGTTAAAGACTTCTCACATGTTTTATTATTTAATCCTCATTAAAATTCTTAGGGAAAAAAATATAGGTTAGTTGTTAAGATTACAAATGCCAACGCTAACTGGCTTGTGTTCATACTATTCTTCTACTACATATTAACTATGAAACATTGAACAAGTTATTAATCTCTATTTACCTCTATTTAAAAAAAAAAAAAAACATGATGAAGAGAAAATAGAACAAAAATCTTAAAATAGTTTATTGTTGTCTTGCCGCTCACACTGTTCACTGGGCCCAGTGTAGATAAGGCGCAGCCAGGGAAGCTAGAAGAAGACTAGGAGCCATGGGGACTGCAGACGTGTTTATTCTCTCTGGGAAGTAGCAACAGGGAGTCTTCAAAGATTACTGATATACTAAGACGGACAAAAGCGGCCATGGCCAAGTGGGTGCCCAGGCACAGGGCTACCAAGGTCAGCAATATCGTTGTTTACAAAACATAAGGTATGAGGCCATGAGAGAGTGGGGTAGGAGAGCCTGAGTGATGCCAGTTACTTTCCCCACAATCCACCCCATAGGGTCTTCTGTCCCACTGTTTACGTAGGCTCGGCCCTCTGCAGCTTTGTTCTGGAGCACGCCACCACTGCTTGCACCCATATTCCAAAACAACAATATATAAGGGCTACAGCAACAAACCACCTGCGTGCAGGCTGCACAGCTACTACAGAGCAAAACCCAGCGCCAGGCACTGGCCCCACTCCAGCAGCATCTCCTGCAAGGCCTCGCTCATCATGGATTTCTTGTCCATGTGCCGTGATGCTACTGTAACATTTTTATGATTATCAGGTATATACACACCACATTCTGTACCCAGTAATGTACACATGCCACCTTGTGTTCAGTTCAGGTCAGTCGCTCAGTCGTGTCCGACTCTTGGGTGACCCCATGGACTGCAGCACACCAGGCCTCCCTGTCCATCACCAGTTCCTAGAGTTTATGCAAACTCATGTCCATTGAGTCGGTGATGCCATCCAACCATGTCATCCTCTGTTGTCCCCTTCACCTCCTGCCTTCAATCTTTCCCAGCATCAGGGCCTTTTCAAATGAGTCAGTTCTTTGCATCAAAGTATTGGTGGCCAAAGTATTGGAGTTTCAGCTTCAACATCAGTCCTTCCAATGAACACCCAGGACTGATCTCCTTTAGGATGGCCTGGTTGGATCTCCTTGCAGTCCAAGGGACTCTCAAGAGTCTTCTCCAGCACCACAGTTTTGAAGCATCAGTTCTTCAGCTCTCAGTGGCAGTCAGCAAATCAAGAGCCATTTGGTTCTGGAAAACAGTTTTCTTCATGTGGTACATTTCTTCATCTAACAAAGTTAAGGCTTGGTGTATATAATTCTAAGTACAGCCAGCATGAAAAGCAAGGACAGTAACTTGTGCCTCAGTAATTATGACTGCCCCTTGGGGCTAAAACAAAGCCAAGGGGTAGTACTACCAGGGCACCCATTTCACTCGGTACCATGCACGGACATCGTCCCAGTTGGCAGGTCTGTGTGGAAGAGTTGTATAGACCCAGGTGGGAAGGTAGGGCTGGCCCCAAGTGCACTGTCCTGTCCAGTTCTCAGGCAGGTATGGCCATCCTTACAACCCTCATACCCACAGGGTGCCATGAAGGGATCACAGTCATTCGATTGACTCCATTAGCACCCAGATAGGGTGTTCACCCCGCTGCTTCAGTACCAGTCCTCCTTTCTACACAAAGGGGCACAATGTCTTGCAAGTCAACACTCACAGCCGGTAACCAGGAAAACCCGTCTCACAGTACATGTCCTTCCTGAGCTTGAGGCATCCTCCCTTGTTTCTTCACCTCTTGTACAATCAGGTGCTTTGTTTCCTCCCATTCAGCTGTCTTTAGTATCAACCAGAAAACATTGTGTTTCCAAGTCCAATTAGCCAGAGTCATGGGCTGAAGGCACCAGGAGAGTCCCACTGCTGCTCCAGGCTCAATTGCGTCCAGAGCTCTGGGAGTACAGCATTAGGTTGTTATCAATTTTATTCTTGTCATGTCCTGCTGCTAGCAAATCAGCCCACATTTGGGCTTCCCTAGTGGGCAATGGCACCCCACTCCAGTACTCTTGCCTGGAAAATCCCATGGATGGAGGAGCCTGGTAGGCTGCAGCCCATGGGGTCACTAAGAATCAGACACAACTGAGCAACTTCACTTTCACTTTTCTCTTCCATGCATTGGAGAAGGAAATGGCAACCCACTCCAGTGTTCTTGCCTGGAGAATCCCAGGGAGGGGGGTAACCCCAGTGGGCTGCCGTCTATGGGGTCGCACAGAGTTGGACACAACTGAAGCAACTTAGCAGCAGCAGTGGCTCAGACAGTAAAGCGTCTGTCTGCAATTCAGGAGACCTGGGTTCGATCCCTGGGTTGGGAAGATCCCCTGGAGTAGGAAATAGCAGCCTACTCCAGTATTCTTGCCTGGAAAATCCCATGGACCGCGGAGCCTGGTAAGTTATCGTCCATGGGGTTGCAAAGAGTCGGACACAATTGAGCGACTTCACTTTCACTTTCACCCGGGTGGGGCTTTTGCCAGCTCAGCTGCCATTTGGGGCTTTCACAGCCCTAACCTCTTTAGCCTGCTGTTGACCTTCTGTATCTCCCAGGCTAGCCATCACCAAGGTCACATCATAGACAGGGTGCCCCGCATGGGGTGTAGGGGCTTCCCTTATAGCTCAGTTGGTAAAAAGTCCAGCTGCAGTGCAGGAGACTCTGGTTCAATTCCTGGGTTGGGAAGATCCTTGGGAGAAGGGATAGGCTACCCACTCCAGTATTCTTGGGCTTCTCTGGTGGCTTAGCTGGTAAAGAATCTGCCAACAATGTGGGAGACCTGGGTTTGATCCCTGGGTTGGGAAGATCCCCTGGAGAAGGGAAAGGCTGCCCACTGCAGTATTATGGCCTGGAGAATTCCATGGACTGTATAGTCTATGGGGTCGCAAAGAGTTGGATAGGACTGAGCTACTTTCACTTTCACTTTTCACATAGGGTGTAAGGATAGCAGGCAAGGATCCAAAATAGGCAGACGGAGCACTGTTAAAGATAGTGTCTCTCATACCACCAGAGAAATGCTCGTCATCTGGGCTCCAGGCTTTCTGGTTAAACATCATCTGTCTCATGCCCAATTTTCTCACCACTTGGGTCAACTCGGCATACATATGCCATTTACTCACAGTCCTGAGCAGCTCTCCTGCTTTCATCCACATGACGCGGGTGGCAGTATCAGTGTGTCTGGTTAGGCTCACCCTGTATGAGCCGCCTAGCATGCTGCAATCTCTGTCTCAATGAGGGGTATGTGGTCAGGGATGCCAGCTATTCTACCTCATCCCCAGAACAAAACATGCCACCCACCCCTGTGTCCCGCAGTCACAGAACCCATGCTGCCAAGATTTCCCCAGGCCCCTGCTGGAACTGCTTGCCCAAGTTGACCAGCTCCACCTGATATATCATGAGCTGAGTCAATACGTCGTGAACTCAGTCACACTAGGGGCCACCTGATGTGAAGAACTGACTCATTTGAAAAGACCCTGATGTTGGGAAAGATTGAAGGCAGGAAGAGAAGGGTACAATAGTGGACGAGATGGTTGGATGGCATCACCACCTTAATGGACATAAGTTTGGGCAAGCTCCTGGAGTTGGTGATGGACAGTGAAGCCTGGATTGCTACAGTCCATGGGGTCACAGAGTCAGACACGGCTGAGTGACTGAACTGAACTGAAGGGCCTCCCAGGTGGTGCTAATGTGTAAAGAACATGCCTGCCAACGCAGGAAATGTAAGAGATGTGGGCATAACCCCTGGGTCTGAAAGATCCCCTGAAGGAAGGCATGGCAACCCACTCCAATATTCTTCCCTGGAGAATCCCTTGGACAGAGGAGCCTGCTGGGCTACAGTCCATAGGGTTGCAATGAGTTGAAAATGACTGAAGTGACTTAGCACGTAGCACACACTCTGTTCTAAAGGACCTTCAAACAACTCTTGTTAATAGGAAAAGATAAAGTATTTAACAAGGTTTATAAAACCTTTTATTATCTGGTTCTTGCTTACCTCTTCAACTCTGTGTTCCTACAATTTACATGCCAGATGTTTTAGCAGCGAGACCTGTTGAAATCTCATTGGCTTATATATATGTACACATATAGCTGATACACCTTGCTTTATAACAGAAACTAATACACCATTGTAAAGCAGCTATGCTCCAATAAAAAGTAATAACAATCTCAGTGGCTTCAACCAAAAGCATTAAATTATTTTTCATGATTCTGTAGGTTGCTTGGGCTCAATCTTATTGTTCTGTTGCAAGTGACTCAACTGAGCTCTCTCACTCAACTGCACTTAGCCAGTGGATGTAAAAGTTCAAGAAAGCTTACCGATATGTTTGATTTCTCAGTCTCCTCCTAGTCTTCTCCCTGTCCATGTGATATCCTATTCTATAGGATTTCTTCATGTACCCACTTTCCTTCCTTCTTCTTCCCCAGCCCTTTCTTTCCTTCTCTCCTCCTCTGTAGTTAGATAGGTAGGTAGGTAGATGGATGGATGGATGAATAGATAGAATCTCCAGCAAGATTCCCTAGATTGCCTTCCATTATGGTAGCTGGCTTCCAAAACTTAGGAACCAGAAGTTGCTGTTTGTCTTAGTACCAGAGCCTAGGGCCTCTAGGTCATAGAGTCATGACTTTTGATGAAAGCAAGTCACAGGCCATCAGATATTCAAGGGGAGGGGAGGGAAATATGCACCTTTTAAAAATTGAAACATAGTTAATTTGTAATGTATTATCTTCTATTGTATAGCAAAGTGGTTCAACTTGATGGGCAGGGTGGCATGTGCAGACGGTGCAGGAAGGAATATTTGAACCATATTTGAATATTATCCCCTCTGCCAACTATAATGATTTTAATTAACTGCATTCATTTCCAGACATATCCTTTGTCTTGCTTTCAAGTGTTGTGTGATCTGTCTCAACTCTCTGAACTTATATTCTTTGTTATCACAGTCTTCAAGAAGCATTCTTTGACGCAGTGAATTTATATTAGCTCTTCTCCTTCATGAGATCCCAAAGAGTAGTAGTTAATTTTTATCTAAGCTTATATTGCAGTTACTTATGAATCTGAATATCCAACTCTCCTACTGGCTACCAGCTTTTTTGGGAAAAGAACCACACTGTGTTTTACCACAGTATCCGAGTCCATAGTACAAATTGTGACATATACTTGGCACTTAAAATGTATTTGTTACATGAGTGAATGAATAAATCTTATTACTATTCATTTGCTAAGTCACATCTCTTTGCCACCCCATGGGGGTTTCCAGTCTCCTCTGTCCTCCACTTTCTTTCAGTTTACCCAAACTCATGTCTCCCTGGTAGCTCAATTGGTAAGGAATCCACCTGCAATGCAGGAGGCCCTGGTTCAATTCCTGAGTCAGGAAGATCTGCTGGAGAAGGGACAGGCTACCCACTCTAGTATTCTTGGGCTTCCCTGGTGGCTCAGCTGATAAAGAATCTGCCTGCAATATGGGAGACCTGGGTTTGATCCCTGGGTTGGGAAGATCTCCTGGAGAAAGGAAACACAACCCACTCTAGTATTCTGGCCTAGAGAATTCACAAAGTCAGGCAGGACTGAGAGACTTTCACTTTCATATCCATTGAGTTGGTGATGCTACCTAACTATCTCATCCTATGCTGTTCCCTTTCTCCCTTTTATTTTGCCTTCAGTCTTTCCCAGCATCAGGGTCTTTTCCAGTGAACCAGCTCTTTGCATCAGGTGGCCAAATATTGGAGCTTCAGCAACAGCCCTTCCAATGAATATTCAGGGTTGATTTCCTATAGGATTGACTGGTTCTATCTCATTGCAGTCCAGGAGAGACTCTCAAGGGTCTTCTCCAGCAGCACAATTAAATAGTATCAATTCTTCAGTGCTCAGCCTTCTTTATGGTCCAACTCTCACAACTGTACATGATTATGGGAAGAATCATCACTCTGACTATATTGACTATATGGATGTTTGTTGCCAAAGTGATGTCTCTGCTTTTTAATACATTGTCTGTTTTTGTCATAGCTTTCCTTCCAAGGAGGAAGCATCTTTTAATTTCATGGCTGCAGTCACAATTCACAGTGGGTTTGGAACCCAAGAAAATCTGCCACTGCTTCTACTTTTTCACCTTATATTTGCCATAAAGTGATGGGGCCAGATGCCATGATTTGTTTTTGTTTTTTTTTTTACTGTTGAGTTTCAAGTCAATTTTTTCACTTTCTTGTTTCACACTCATCAAGAGGCTCTTTAGTTCCTCTTCACTTATGCCATTAGAGTAGTATCATCTACATATCTGAGATTGTTAATGTTTCTCCCAGCAGTCTTGATTCCAGCTTGTGATTCATCCAGCTTGTCAAGTATATCACATGATGTATTCTACATTTAAAGTTAAATAAGCTGGGTGACAGTAATATAGCCTTGTCGTACTTGTTTTCCTCCTTTGAACCTGTCAATTGTTCCATGTCCGGTTTTATCTGTTGTTCCTTGACCTGAATAAAGTTTCTCAGGAGACAGGTAAGGTGGTCTGGCATTCCCATTTCTTTAAGAGTTTCCCATAATTTGTAGTGATCCACAATGGCACCCCACTCCAGTACTCTTGCCTGGCAAATCCCATGGAGGAGCCTGGTAGGCTGCAGTCCATGGGGTCACTAGGAGTCGGACACGACTGAGCGATTTCACTTTCACTTTTCACTTTCATGTATTGGAGAAGGAAATGGCATTCCACTCCAGTGTTCGTGCCTGGAGAATTCCAGGGACGGGGGAACCTGGTGGGCTGCCGTCTCTGGGGTCACACAGAGTTGGACATGACTGAAGCGACTTAGCAGCAGCAGCAACACACTGTCATAGGCTTTAGTGTATTTCTTCTGGCTTCATATCATTTTGCCTTTTCATACTGTCCATGGGTCTCCAGGCAAGAATACTGGAGTATATTGCCACTTCCTTCTCCAGTAAACCATGACTTGTCAGAACTCTTCACTATGACCCATCTGTTTTGGGTGCCCCTGCATGGCATGACTCATAGCTTCACTGAGTTATGAAAGCCCTTTTACCAGGCAAGGCTGTGATCCATGAAGGAGAATGAATAAATGAGTAAATTTCTATTAAAAAAGAATGTCTACAGGTGTTCAACCCTGGTCATGTACACTAAATATAGGCCAAATATTGAGGATTTTTAAAAGTTCTTCTGACAGAGATATGAGTTAGCTAGTTTCTCAATCTTAGACATTTTCCCCCGATCACATTTATGCCTCATAAATTATTAGCATAGCATAGATATAATTATTATAGCATAGATATCATTATTATAGCATAGATATAATACGTATCATTTATATACCCTGGCCTTTGGAGGTTCACATATCATTGTAATACATAGTATTTTTCATCCTCCCTCATAAGCCAGTTTTGCTTCCTTGGGAGGTAGCATTATTGCTCTTGGTGAGAATGCATGAGTTAGGCTAAGTAAATAGTAAGTATGTGTGCTCAGTCATGTCCAACTCTGTGACCCCATAGACTGCAGCCTGCTATGGTCCTCTGTCCATGAAATTTTCCACGCAAGAATACTGGAGTGGCTTGCCATTTCCTCCTCCAGGAGAGCTTCCTGACCCAGGGATCGAACTTGCACCTTCTGAGTCTCCTGCATTGGCAGGGGGATAGGAAAAGGGCAAAGATTTCAGCATTAATTCCTTAAAAAAAAGAAGGTTGGGACTTTGCTCTTTAATGACATTTTCTATTTACTTCAATGTCTTACTTTCACAATAGGTCCTTTTAGACTTCTTTAATACACATGTAAAAGATCGTTACGTTAATTTATCTATTTTTGGCTGTGCTGGCAGAGAAAATTTAAAATTTTCTCTAGTTGTGGGAGTCCGGCTACTCTTTGTTGCAGTGCGTGGGCTTCTCATTGCAGTGACCTCCCTTTGCTCTAGGGCACGTGGGCTTCAGTAGTTGTGGTGCATGGGCTTAGTAGCTGTGGCTCCCAGGTTCTACAGCACAGAGTCAATAGTTTTGGCATAGAGACTTAGTTGCTCTGCAGCATGTGGGATCTTCCTGGATCATGGATTGAACTTGCGTCTCCTGCATTGGCAGGCAGATTCTTTACTAATGAGCCACCAGAGAAGTCCTCTAACTTTCCTTATTGAAGGAGGTTTCCGCATAGCTTAGTGCTACTAACAAAATAAATCATGAAGAAAAACAATTTTGTGACAAGGAATAAAGGGGCTTTTTAAAAATGAAGGTGACTCTGGTAGCTCAGATGGTAAAGAATCTGCCTGCAATGCAGGAGACCTGGGTTCAATCCCTGGGTTGGGACGATCCCTTGGAGAAGGAAATGGCTAGCCACTCCAGTATTGCTTGGAGAATTCCATGGACAGAGGAGCCTGGAGGGCTGTACAGTTCAGGGGGTCTCAAAGAGTTGGACATAACTAAGTGACTAAGACTGGACTGGACCTAGTCAGATCTAGAAGTTTGAGTTTCAAAATTAAATAAATTGTAATAGAAACACTAAACATCGTTATATTTTAATCAAGGAAAAAATTTAAAAAATAAAGATGAGCGGTATTAAAATACAAGAACCAATAGATTAAAAACCTAAAAGAAGCAGCAGAGAATAGAAAAAGCTAAACTAGAAGTTTAAAAATAAGAATGTTTTTCAGTGTAAAAATGAGAACTATCACAGGTGTATTTCTTCTATGTCTTATAAACCAAAATATATGTTAGGAAAGATAAAGAACATCAGGTGGAAACAGGGAGACTAAAGATAAAATATATAGTGAAGTTGGTAAAAGGAGTAATTTAAAACACCCAGCAAAAATCAAAGTAATTGGAAGTAGTAAAAAAAAAATGGCAAGCTGCTGCTGGGTGATAAAATTGTACATTCTGTAAAGATGTAAGGAAACAAGGTAGAAAAATGGGGGAAAATGGAGAGTATATAAAAACTCCAAGCTATAGGCCAGTGAGCTTGAATCCTGGCTAAATGTCCATATAGAAATTTTCAAGATGCACATGTCTCTAAGAGCCTCTCAGCAACCACGCTTTTACTTTCACCCTTTCCTGTGTTCAGCTATCCATGAGACACAGACTTGCCTATGTTAGCAAAAGTTGAGGCCATTTGGACATATCCACTGCAAGGTGCTCACTGTTTCTCAATCTTTTGCCCTTAGCCGTGGTCTACAGTCTTAAATAAATACTTATTTCCATTCAAGAAAGTGCATTTAAGCACTGGTGCACTTTCAAAATATCATTTGTATCATGGATGTTTCAGAATTCATGACTGTTTATAGCAACAGATGTTCATCTGTGTAAACACAAATTGATCTTTATACTTGATAACAGTGACCTTTAATTTCACCTGGACTATACAGATTAGTTGTAATGGAGATTTATAATAAAGGGTATTATTATAGAGCTAGAGGTATCTATTTCAAATATACAGTGTCAAAAATATTAGCTGCTATCAAAATGAGATTTATACGTGAACAATATATTTCTTTTTTATAGTGATATATATGCGTGCATGCTAAGTTGCTTCTGTCATGTCTGACTCTGCGACCCTTTGGACTGTAGCACTCCAGGCTTCTCTGTCCATGGGATTCTCCAGACAAGAATACTGGAGTGGGTTACCATGCCCTATCCAAGGGATCTTCCCCACCCAGAGATTGAACCCAGGTCTCATGTATCTCCTGCATTGGCAGGCGGGTTCTTTACTACTGGTGCCACCTCAGATGCCTATATATATGTGTGTGTGTGTATGTATTTGTAAATATTGTATTATTCTCTTTTTAGTGTCATAACTGTTTTAGAAATATTGGGTAAGATTGTGTTATACCCTGATTGTTTCACTCTGCAAAACTTACTCTTCCATAAAGCTGTATCTTATTGACCTTGTGTTTTCAAAGGTCATACAGTTATAATATTGGTATCGACAACATAAATTTGCCAACAATATTGTAAAACACAAGTACTGCTTATTCAGTAGGGGGAAGGAGTTAATGATAAAAATGACACTTTAAATTATAGGACAGATGCTAAATATTACATAATTAGTGGATTGGCCAAAAAGTTCATTTGGGTTTTTCTGTAGCATCTTATAGAAAAAGCTGAATGAACATTTTGGCCAACCCAATGCATATAAAACTGACAGCTTTGTAAGTTTAGAAATGCCATTTATTTATTTGTATCATTTTTAATAAATATAAAAACATTTATTATTTTAAGAATGATACATGCTGTTCCCTGATCTACTTCTCAAATACCAAAATAGATAAACATTATTAATGCATGAAGTAACTATTATTCTTTCAGAAATTCTTTAAAATTGTATCTTCTTTCCTCTTCTACCTCCACATCTCCATTTAGGATCGTATTATAAAGACTTTTCTAAAACTTGCTTTGTACAGTTAACACATG
>SJYT01081717.1:91280-112430 GCA_006410635.1 Cephalophus harveyi
TTATTATCCAGTCACTTTTCTCCTAAGAATTTATGCCAAACAATTAAAAACATGTGTCCACAAAAAACTTGTAAAAATATGTATTGTAAAACTCTTTAATAATAAAAAAACTATTGGAAACAAATTAAGCTTACACCAAAAAAGATTAGATAAAAAAATTGTGATATACTTGTAGAATGCTTAGAATTAAAAGAAATGAATGCTAGATTCCTAAAGAAACATAGAGGGATCCTAAAAATATGCTCATTGAAAGAATCAAAACAATATATACTGTGTAATTCTATTTCTGTGATGTTCAACAACAGTTACATATGATCTGCAGGGTTAAAAATCAGGAGAGTGGTTACCTTCATGGAGGGAGAAGGGAGAAAAAATGGAAAGGGACACAATGGAACTTTCAGAAGTTTTCTTAATGTCTGTTTCTAATTTTAGGGTATTGGTTAGATGAGTTTATATTAGTCACAACTCAAGAAACTCTACTGTTATGGACTGAGTTGTGTTTCCTTAAAAGTTATATGGTGAAGTCCTAACTGCCACTGCTTCAGAATGTGACACTGTTTGGAGGGTGTTAGTTGCTCAGTCGTGTCCAACTCTGTGACCCTACAGACTGTAGCCCACCAGGCTTCTCGGTCTAGAGGATTCTCCAGGCAAGAATACTGGAGTGGGTTGCCCTTCCTTTCTCCAAATTTTTTGAGATACAGCCTTTAATGAGATAATTAAAGAATATTGAGATCATGTAGGTGGACTCTAATGCAATAGACTGCCATCCTTATAAGAGGAGAAGGTTAGAACACAAGCTTACACATTAGAAGACCATGTGAAGACATGGAAAGAAGGCAGTCATCTACAAGCTAATGAGAGAGACGTCAGGTGAAACCAACCCTGACAACATTCTGGCATCAAAGTTCTAGTGTTTATAATTGTGAGAAAATTAGCTTCTATATTATTATTTGAGCTACTCAGTCTGTGGCGTTTGTTATGGTAGCCCTAGCATACTAATACCTCTTCTTTCTAGATTTGTGCAGATTACTATATGTTATTATACTTAATAAAATCTCAGTTATTTCAATTATTAGGTAATAATGGCCAAGCCAGAGTAACAGGCAAAGAATTGCTCTCCTGACTGAGATACTGAGAAAATAAGATACAACGTATATGAGTGGATGGTTTTCAAGATATTCAGTATTAACCAATAAAAATGGTTATCACTGAGAAAAAAAAATCAATGAGATGAGCCCTAGAATGATTTTCTGATTCCCACCTTAAGGAAATTCCAGATTATTTCACAGTTTGGGGGGATTCAGGTGGATCACAGTGGTCTTCCATGGTTGAGGAGCTCAGAATTCAGAGTCCCAGGCAAGCTAGAGTTTTCAAGACAGAGTTTAAGAGAGTAGAGAGCTCTGTAGATGGAGATCTTCAAAAAGTTATATAGGTTTCTGAATTATCTAGTTGCTGTTGTTGTTCAGTTGCTAAGTTGTGTCTGACTTTTTGTGACCTCATGAACTGCAGTACCTCAGGTTTCCTGGTCCTTCACTATCTCCCAGAGTTTGCTCAAACTCATGTCCATGGAATTGATGATGCCATCCAACCATTTCATTCTCTGTTGCCCCCTTTTCATGCTTTCAGGTTTTCAAAGCATCAGGGCCTTGTCCAGTGAGTCAGTTCATCACATCAGGTGGCCAAAAGTACTGGAGTTTCAGCTGCAGCCATCAGTCCTTCCAATGAATATTCAGGGTTGATTTCCTTTACGATTGGCTGGTTTGACTGCTTGCTGTCCAAGGGACTTTCAGAAGCCTTCTCCAGCACCACAACTCAAAAGAATCAATTCTTTGGTGCTCAGCCTTCTTTATGGTCCAACTTTCATATCCATACTGGAAAAACCATAGCTTTGACTATACGGACCATTTTTGGCAAAGTGATGTCTCTGCTTTTTAATATGCTGTCTAGGTTTGTCATAGCTTTTCTTTGAAGGAGCAAGCATCTTTTAATTTACTTATCAGTGCATGTGTCTGAAGCAACTATTTTATGCTGGTGAAAAATCTACCCAAACTGTTCAGAGTGAAAAATCCATAGAGTTTCACATAAGGCTGAGAAATTTCTATTGTTATCATCCAGAATGTAAAATCTTATCTTTCACAGGTTTTATTTTAGTAGTTGGAACAAATTACCCACAAACTAATTACCGTCCATCTAACAAAGCTTTACAACAAGTTCCAAAACATAAAACTGTCCCACAATGATGTAACTATAGCCCAGAACAAAGACCAAAAATATTTTACATTAGTTAATATTTTAAAATACCCAGAAGCGAATAAAATAAAATCACAGTGTTTGGCATGTATGCAAACAAAAATTACCATTCATGCTTAGAAACAGAAAAAAACATGACCACAAATGAGTATAAAACATCCATCAGTTGAAAGTGATAGAAATGACATGGACTATGTAGTTAGTAGAAAAAACATTAATATTTATTATAACTGCATTCCATGTGTTCAAGTACCTAAAAGTTTAAGCATATATGGTAGAGACATGGAAGATAGCAACAACAAAAAATACACAAATGCAACTTATAGCAATGCTAATTGCACTGAGATGAAAAATATCAATTGTCTGTGCTTTCCTTTGAGTTTTTCCTATATCTGTGTCCAGCTTTGAGGTAAAGTATCTACTCAAGTGAAAGTGTTAGTCGCTCAGTTTTGTCTGATTCTTTGCAACCCCATGGACTGTAGTTCTTCAGACTCCTCTGTCCATGGAATTCTCCCGCCAAGAATACTGGAGAGGATAGCCATTCCCTTCTCCAGGGGATCTCCCCAACCCAAGGATCAAACCCAGGTCTCCTGCACTGCAGGCAAAAATCTTTACTGTCTGAGCTACCAGGGAAGCCGTATCCACCCAAACTTTCTTGTAATTTCTTTTCTGTTTCAACTACACATTGAAGTAGGATCTAACTTATATTTCTTTATTATTAAATAAGGCTCAAACACTAATTATGCTCTCTATCATTGTATCATTGATTTTGAATGCTAGTTTTTTTTTTTTTAATTTTTGAGCAGTGATATGTATTAGTGTCAGTCAGGGGGTTTTGCTTTTCTTATGTCTCTATATGGCAGAGCCATTTTCTATACCTGTGGTTAGGGTAACACCTTTCCTTCTTAAACGATTCCAAAAAGCTACAGAAGAAGGCATACTTCCAAATTCATTCTACAAGGCCAGTATCATCCTGGTACCAAAACCAGGCAAAGATATCACAAAAAAGAAAATAATACACCAAAAACTTTTTTGCAACAACACAAGAGATGACTCTACACATGGACATCACCAGATGGTCAATACTGAAATCTGACTATATTCTTTGCAGCCAAAGATGGAGAAGGTTTATACAGTCAGCAAAAACAAGACCTGGAGCTGACTGTGGCTCAGATCATGAACTCCTTATGGCAAAATTCAGACTTAAATTGGAGAAAGTAGGGAAAAGTACTAAGCCATTCAGGTATGATCAAAATCAAATCCCTAATGATTGTACAGTGGAAATGGCAAGTAGATTCAAGATTAGATCTGATAGAGTGCCTGAAAAACTATGGATGGAGGTTCAAAACATTGTACAGGAGGTGGTGATCAAAATCATCCATGAGAAGAAGAAAAAAGGCAAAATGGTTGGCTGAGGAGGCCTTACAAGTAACTGAGAAAAGAGAAGCAAAAGACAAAAGAGAAAAGGAAAGGTATACCTATCTGAATGCAGAATTCCAAAGAATAGCAAGGAGAGATAAGAAAGTCTTCCTCAGTGATCAATGGAAAGAAAGAGGAAAACAATAGAATGTGAAAGACTAGAGATCTCTTCAACAAAATTAGAGATACAAAGGGAACATTCCATGCAAGTTGAGTTCGGTCGCTCTGTCCTGTCCGACTCTTTGTGACCCCATGGACTGCATCATGCCAGGATTCCCTGTCTGTCACTGCAAAGATGGGCATAATAAAGGACAGAAAAGTTTTGGATCTAATAGAAGCAGACGATATCAAGAAGAGGTGGCAAGAATACAAAGAACTATAAAGAAACCTTAATGACCCAGATAACCATGATGGTGTGATCACTCACCTAGAGCAAGACATCCTGGAGTGTAAAGTCAAGTGGGCCTTAGGAAGCATCAGTACAAACAAAGCTAGTGGAGGTGATGGAATTCCAGTTGAGCTATTTAAAATCCTAAAAGATGATGCTGTGAAAGTGCTACACTCAATATGCCAGCAAATTTGGAAAACTCAGCAGTAGCCGTGGGACTGGAAAAGGTCAGATTTCATTCCAATCCCAAAGAAAGGCAATGCCAAAGCATGTTCAAACTACCACACAATTGCTCTCATCTCACACGCTAGCAAAGTAATGCTCAATTCTCCAAGCCAAGCTTATACAATATGTGAACAGAGAAATTACAAATGTTCATACTGGATTTAGAAAAGGCAGAGGAACCAGAGATCAAATTGTCAACATCCGTTGGGTCATAGGAAAAGCAAGAGAATTCCAGAAAAACATCTACTTCATTGACTTTGCTAAATCCTTTGACTGTGTAGATCAGAACAAACTGTGGAAAATTCTTAAAGTGATGGTAATACCAGACCACCTTACCTGCCTCCTGAGAAAGCTGTATGCAGGTCAAGAAGCAACAGTCAGAACCGGACATGGAACAACAGACTGGGACCACATTGGGAAAGGAGTAGGTTAAGGCTGTATATTGTCACCCTGCTTATTTAACTTATATGCAGAGTACAACATGAGAAACTCTGGACTGGATGAAGCACAAGCTCGAATCAAGATTGCAAGGATAAATATCAATAACCTGATATATGCAGATGACACCACCCTTATGGCAGAAAGTGAAGAGAAATTAAAGAGCCTCTAGAAAGTGAAAGAGGGGAGTGAGAAAGCCGGAATAACTCAATATTCAAAAAAACTAAGATCATGGCATCTAGTCCCATCAGTTCATGATGAATAGATGGGGAAACAATGGAAACAGTGACAGACTTTTTTTTCAGGGGTTCCAAAATCACTGCAGATAGTGACTGCTACCATAAATTAAAATGATGCTTGCTCCATGGAAGAAAAGCTATGATAAACCTAGAAAATGTATTAAAAATCATCAGAGACATTACCAACAAAGATCCATTTAGTCAAAGCTATGGTTTTTCAGAAGTCATGTATGGATGTGAGAGTTGGACTATGAAGAAAGCTGTTCAGTTCAGTTTAGTTCAGTCACTCAGTTGTGTCCGACTCTTTGTGACCCCATGAACCACAGCACGCCAGGCCTCCCCATCCATCACCAACTCCCGGAATTTACCCAAATTCATGTCCATTGAGTTGGTGATGCCATCCAACAATCTCAGCCTCTGTTGTCTCCTTCTCCTTCTGTCCTCAATCTTTCCCAACATCAGGGTCTTTTCAAATGAGTCAGCTCTTCGCATCAGGTGACCAAAGTATTGGAGTTTCAGCTTCAGCATCAGTCCTTGCAATGAACACCCAGGACTGATCTCCTTTGGGATGGACTGATTGGATCTCCTTGCTGTCCAAGGGACTCTCAAGAGTCTTCTCCAACACAACAATTCAAAAGCATCAATCCTTCTGCATTCAGCTTTCTTTATAGTCCAACCCTCACATCCATACATGACTACTGGAAAAAACAGAGCCTTGACTAGATGGACCTTTGTTTACAAATGTCTCTGCTTTTTAATATGCTGTCTAGGTTGGTCATAACTTTCCTTCCAAGGAGTAAGCGTTTTTTAATTTCATGGCTGCAATCATCTGCAGTGATTTTGGAGCCCCCCAAAATAAAATCAGCCACTGTTTCCCCATCTAATTGCCATGAAGTGATGGGACGAGATACCATGAAATTAGTTTTCTGAATGTTGAGCTTTAAGCCAACTTTTCCACTCTCCTATTTCACTTTCATCAAGAGAAAGCTGAGTGCCTAAGAATTGCTGCTTTTGAACTGTGGTGTTGGAGAAGACTCTTGAGAGTCCCTTGAACCACAAGGAGATAAAACATGTCAATTCTAGCGGAAATCAATCCTGAATATTCACTGGAAGCAGTGATGCTGAAGCTGAAGTTCCAATATTTTGGCCATATTATATGAAGAGCTGACTCTTTAGAAAAGACCCTGATGCTGAGAAAGGTTGAGACAAGAGGAGAAGGGGACGACAGGGGACAGGATGATTGGATTGCATCACTGACTCAATGGACATGAGTTTAAACAAACTCTGGGAAATGGTGAAGGACAGGAAAATCTGACATGCTGCAGTCCCATGGGGTCGCAAAGATTGGGACATGATTGTGTGACTGAACATCAACATCAATGCCCGATAAACAAAGATGCAGGCATCCTCAACAAAATACATGTATTAGCAAACCAAATTCAGCAATACTTTAAAGGGTCTTACAGCATGATCAAGTGGGATTTATCCCAGGAATGCAAGGGTATTTCAATATCCCCAGTCAAACAATGAAGCACACCGCATTAACCAACTAAAGAATAAAAATCAATAACATTTTCAATAAATGAAGAAAAAATATGAGGTGTATTTTCACTGCCATTATGTAAAGGCAGAGGGAAAAAAATAAGACCATTAACCTATGTTTTTCTCTGATAGTGGACATAATATTACTGAATATAATTTTTAATGTTAATTTTTTTCATTTATTGCAATGCTTTTTCTTGTTTTACTTGAAATATGGAAATGTTTGTGCCATAAAAGATCATTTAGTCAAAGCTATGGTTTTCCAGAAGTCATGTATGGATGTGAGAGTTGGACTATGAAGAAAGCTGTTCAGTTCAGTTTAGTTCAGTCACTCAGTTGTGTCCGACTCTTTGTGACCCCATGAACCACAGCACGCCAGGCCTCCCCATCCATCACCAACTCCCGGAATTTACCCAAATTCATGTCCATTGAGTTGGTGATGCCATCCAACAATCTCAGCCTCTGTTGTCTCCTTCTCCTTCTGTCCTCAATCTTTCCCAACATCAGGGTCTTTTCAAATGAGTCAGCTCTTCGCATCAGGTGACCAAAGTATTGGAGTTTCAGCTTCAGCATCAGTCCTTGCAATGAACACCCAGGACTGATCTCCTTTGGGATGGACTGATTGGATCTCCTTGCTGTCCAAGGGACTCTCAAGAGTCTTCTCCAACACAACAATTCAAAAGCATCAATCCTTCTGCATTCAGCTTTCTTTATAGTCCAACCCTCACATCCATACATGACTACTGGAAAAAACAGAGCCTTGACTAGATGGACCTTTGTTTACAAATGTCTCTGCTTTTTAATATGCTGTCTAGGTTGGTCATAACTTTCCTTCCAAGGAGTAAGCGTTTTTTAATTTCATGGCTGCAATCATCTGCAGTGATTTTGGAGCCCCCCAAAATAAAATCAGCCACTGTTTCCCCATCTAATTGCCATGAAGTGATGGGACGAGATACCATGAAATTAGTTTTCTGAATGTTGAGCTTTAAGCCAACTTTTCCACTCTCCTATTTCACTTTCATCAAGAGAAAGCTGAGTGCCTAAGAATTGCTGCTTTTGAACTGTGGTGTTGGAGAAGACTCTTGAGAGTCCCTTGAACCACAAGGAGATAAAACATGTCAATTCTAGCGGAAATCAATCCTGAATATTCACTGGAAGCAGTGATGCTGAAGCTGAAGTTCCAATATTTTGGCCATATTATATGAAGAGCTGACTCTTTAGAAAAGACCCTGATGCTGAGAAAGGTTGAGACAAGAGGAGAAGGGGACGACAGGGGACAGGATGATTGGATTGCATCACTGACTCAATGGACATGAGTTTAAACAAACTCTGGGAAATGGTGAAGGACAGGAAAATCTGACATGCTGCAGTCCCATGGGGTCGCAAAGATTGGGACATGATTGTGTGACTGAACATCAACATCAATGCCCGATAAACAAAGATGCAGGCATCCTCAACAAAATACATGTATTAGCAAACCAAATTCAGCAATACTTTAAAGGGTCTTACAGCATGATCAAGTGGGATTTATCCCAGGAATGCAAGGGTATTTCAATATCCCCAGTCAAACAATGAAGCACACCGCATTAACCAACTAAAGAATAAAAATCAATAACATTTTCAATAAATGAAGAAAAAATATGAGGTGTATTTTCACTGCCATTATGTAAAGGCAGAGGGAAAAAAATAAGACCATTAACCTATGTTTTTCTCTGATAGTGGACATAATATTACTGAATATAATTTTTAATGTTAATTTTTTTCATTTATTGCAATGCTTTTTCTTGTTTTACTTGAAATATGGAAATGTTTGTGCCATAAAAGAAGAACTAATTAAAACTACAATAAACACAGATAGGCAATAATAAATATAAAATAAATCAATGACATAGAAAATAGAGACATCAATGAAATTAAAAACTGATTCTTGAAGAAGATCACTAGAAGTGATAAACATCTAGCCAGTCTGACCATAATGAAAGGAGAGAAGATTCAAATGACCAAAATCAGGAATAAGAGAAAATTCATCGGCATTGATTCTATAAACATTTAAAGAAAAATCAGGGAATACTAAGAACAATGTTGTAGCTGATAAATTCATCAAATTAGATGAAAAAATTCTGTGAAAGACAAGCTACTAAATCCCACTCAAGATGAAATAGGTCATCTGGAGAGATTTTTATCTAGAAACTGGTGAGGTTGAGCATCTCATTTTAAGTTTATTGGTTTTTTATGAATATTCTTTTCATATCTTTTGCCTATTTATAGTTGAACTCAGTAATTTTCTTTTTATTTGCTGAAATTTACTTTTTATATCTCGATCACTTGGTAGTTTTAGATGTTGCAAGTAACTTCTTCCTATTTTCTATTGGTTAATTTCATTCATGGTGTCTGTTATTGAATTAGAAATACTTAAATTTCATGCATTTAAATTCATGAAATTTACCTCTCATGGATTTTAATTTTGGAGTTTGTTTTTCCTACTCCTAGATGGAAAATGCTCATATATTTTTATTTAGTGGCATTATACACTTAAATTTGGGCTTATGTTTTTAATTTTGATGAATTCTAGTGTATCTGAAATTTAATGTAACAATCCATCTTCATATTGGTAATATTCTGAGCTCTCTATCCTATTCTGTTGGTCAGTTTGTTCTTGACCAAGCAGCTTTATTACTATGGCTGTTCAATATATTTTTATAGTTTAATGAAAGTCCCTACTTCCTGTGTTTTTTTCTTCAAACTTGGCCCAAGCTTTACATAGATTTTTATTTTCCTATATATACTTTTGATTAAACATGCTAACTTCATCAAAAAATGACACATGAAATTCTTACTGAAATTGTGTTGAATTTACAGGTTAATTTGTGTATATTTGTTACAGTGCTAAATGATTTTATCCATATACATGGTATACCTTTTCAGACATCTTTCAATTATTTTAATGGAAGGTTTCATATCTCTCAGTGAAAGGTCTGTGCACTTTAATTTCTTTAATAAATTCCTCACAATTTTCTTTCCTTCTCTTTCAGGAAATCATGTTAGTCAAATATTGGACATATTTATTTGGCTTTCTGATTTTATTTATTTTTCTATCCTATTCAGTCAGCCTGTTCTTTTTTTCCACATTGCTTCACTCTGAATAATTTCTTTGAAATTATTTTTAAACAATTAGTGTTTTAGTTTTCATTAATATATATTTAACTTGAAAACTCTTTCTTGTTTTTGAGATGTTCTTTCATTATAGAATTCCTGTCTATATTGCATGAATATTTTATGTCTGATAAAAAAATTTTTGAAATTTTTTTTTTTGCTTAGAGCATCTGCATCTATTCTGTTTATCATTTCTTCATCTGTTTGGGGTCCTGTTTTTCATGTAGGAGACTATCCTTTGTTATTTGGTGCTAACTGGCTGACCATTCATGATTACCAATGAAGCACTTCATGCTTGGAAGGAGTTTGTGTGATTTATTAGCCACCATTTTATTACTTGTTTAGTTGCTGACTCCTGTCTGACTCTTTTGAGATCCCATGGACTGTAGCCTGCCAGGATCCTCTGTCCATGGGATTTCCTAGGCAAGAACACTGGAGTGGATTTCCATTTCCTTCTCCAGGGGATCTTCCTGACCCAGGGATCAAACCTGGGTTTCCTGCATTGGCAGGTGGATTCTTTACCACTGAGCCACGGGGGAAGCACCGTTTTCACTGGGGCTTCCCAAATGTTGATGTCTCTAGGTCTTTTCTCTCTGCAGAGAATGAACTAGCAGATATGATCTTCCAGAGATATAAGCCTAATTTCTGTGTTCCATAGCTGGTTAGAAGAAAAGGACTCGCAGGGATTGGGTCGGGTGTCTCAGCCATTCAATTTGTAGACTACTGCTTAATTCATTTGTTTGTAGTGTGGAACCCTACTTTGCCCTACTCCATAATGGAGTCCCTGAGTTAGAGCCTCTATTGTTGAATTTCTTTAGATAATTTATCTTGCAACTTTTCTATTCATGAGAACAAAATGGAAACAAGGACTTTCAAACCTAACCGCTCCTTAAATAGACTGAGCAGAGTCCTCTGTATAAAGGTTCCTGCATTTGCTTGACTCTCTAGCCTCTTTGTTACCCTTCCCTGTAAGCACTTAGTTTTGCACTCTTTTCTGCTAAGTCATTATTGTTTTTCCCTTTGTTTCCTATTTCTTATGTTTCATTTTGGAATTACAGATGCCTCCTGCTTTCATCAAGCACAATGTGTATTACTGCTCTGATTGTTTTTTGATATATATAACCTTGCTGTGTTAAACTGAAAGTCAGAAATGTATATTTTCTATTATTCATTTGTTCAGAGTGATCATATTAGTTTCTGCACAAAAGAATTCCATAATGGTTTTAGATTGATGTATATCTGTCATGTATACAAACATGAAGTGATAATGATTTCATTTAACAAATATCTTACTAAAGTGTCATTCACTATACTAGGTAACAGAGAACTACATCCTTGTAAAAAATACTAAATAATAACTATTTGACACTTGAAGTTAGTGATAAATGCTATGGAAAGAAATACAGCAGATAAAATGATAGCAACAGATTAAAAGGATGTTTAAAACATGTAATTCAAAGAAGCTTCTTCCCCTCTTCCTTATTACTTAAAATTAAGTATATATATAATATGTATATAATTAGCACAGGATCAAATGAATCACTGAAAGTTATACTTAGAAGTAAAAATGATGCTTGTATTGGTTAGTAGGTTTGTAATTATTTTACAGGAAGTATCTCTACTCCTTGTGTTGCCTGCCTTGGGAGAACTGGTAAAATAAAGCTATTTAATGAATTGTGGTTTAAATACCCTTTGGAAATCTAAGTTTCTATTGAAAAAGGTGTATAATGCAGTTATATTGCTTTGTTTATGGAGCTGGAGGAGGGAAGGAAAGAAACCTGAGGCTAATAGGAATAGATTACATCTCACTTATGGAACATAGATTAGAATAATATATTTTATTATTGATCTCCCTTCAGAGTTCAAACCAAATATCATTTACTTTTTTCTATTTAAGTAATAGCCTCAGGGATTTTTTAAAAATCACTGTCAGAGGATGACCTAATATATCACCAATATAGTGTCTTCCTATCACAGTATCATTGACAAAATATTGTGTTAGCAATATCACCTTTTTTGTCTTGAAATGATAAAATAGCAAAAGGCGTCCCAAATAAACTTTTTTCCAGTAAAAGTAGTCCTGGTTATTCTCTGTTGTCTTGCTTTGTTTTATTAAAAAGGAAACAATATAGGATACCTTCCTGTTTACTGCTTTAAGAAAGATTTATTTGGTCTATTTAAATTCATAACTTAGTTTCTTGCAGATATTTATTTTATGGTAGTGATTTAATTTAAAAATTCTCTAGTATCAGTACTTTTCCAGTAAAATTATTAAACAAACATGTAATTTATTTTAGTGTACATCAGTTATTTTTTGTCACAGTATTTAAACAACTGTATTTGGTATGTAGAATGAGTGTTGTGTGTGTGTGTAGAGTAGTCGTTAAGTTTGAGATTTACTCAGACATATGGCTTACAAAATTAAATATATAAAAGTGGGTGCATAGTGAAATTACCCCTGCCACCATGGTCCTGCCTCTACCCCATATCCATACCCTATGTGGAAGTAAACATTTCCTGTATCTTGTGTTTCTTTCCAGAGGTCTTATTTATATATAAACAAGCTGGAATATATATTCCTGCTTGCCCTTGTTTATATAAAATTTAGCATATTAAAAATTTTTTCTGTTTGACCAAAAAGTTTTCTTGTTTGACCAATGTATAGGAATCACTCAGCTTGTTTCTGGATTTTTTTTTCCCCAGGGAAAATGCTCCATGTGTAGCTATAGATTTAATTTGTCATAGGGCAGACAGGAGTTCAGGAGCTTACTATGTGATCATCGGGGTTTGTGTGTATGTGTGTGTATGTGTATGAAAGTGAAAAGTGAAAGTGAAGTCGGTCAGTCATGTCTGACTCTTTGTGACCCCATGGACTGTAGCCCACCAGGCTCCTCCATCCATTGGATTTTCCAGGCAAGAATACTGGCGCGGGTTGCCATTTTTTTCTCTAGCTATGTGTATGCTCAGTGATAAATATTCACCTGTTATTATAACATGTTTATGTTGCTCCCTTCCTACTCTTAAATTTCCTTCTGGAATTTGTTTCCATATAAGATTTGAATTAGGAATGTAATACGATAGTTTTCCAAATAACCAATTGACCAGTCTCATTTACTGAACGTTACAAATCTCATAGTTCTTCAGGCATTCTGTCTGTCAGATCTAATCCCTTGAATCTGTCACTTCCACTGTATAATCATAAGGGATTAGATTTCGGTCATACCTGCATGGCCTAGTGGTTTTCCCTACTTTCTTCAATTTAAGTCTGAATTTTGCAATAAGGAATTCATGATCTGAGCCACAATCAGCTCCCGGCCTTGTTTTTGCTGATTGTAAACATTATTTATTAAATAATGGTACTTTTCCCCTGATATTTAAATGGTAGAATTATGTTCTAAATTTTAGTTTTCTGTTTGTTATTTTATGGCATTATTTTTCACTATTTCAATGATGTCATAAGTTTTAATATATATTTAAATATTTATTTCTCTTTTATCTTAGAATTTTTGTTACAGATAAATTTAGCAATTCATTTAGTTCTTTAGCAGAATGTGCTGCTGATATTTTGATTTAAAGTATATTTTATTTCAAAAATTTTGAAATAAACATAAAATTTTAAAAAAATTGTGGATTGAAAATATCAATTAGTAATTTTTTTGTTTTAAAATTGCATGTCTAGTTTATACAATTAAATTCATTTCCTTACAAATATCAACCAAAATATGTTTTAGATGACTACTCTAAACACACAGTAAGTATAATACTTCCAATTAAAACTAGAAGGGTTCTCTGTGATGACCTGGAGGGATAGAATTGTGGGGTGAGATAGAGGCTCAAGAAGAAGGGGATATATGTACACCAGGAATGTTGAAGGTAATCTATAGTTTTGTAGATGTTTTGACATAAAAATTTAAAGTAGTTTTTAACCAGTTTCACTGAAGTAATTTACCTATCCCTATCTTACTATTTAGAAACATTTTTATCATCTAAAACTCTAATTTTCTTTTTCCTCCTAATGTGTCTCCATATAGCTTATGTTAGTATATGTCATTAAATAAAGAATGAGACTTTTTGAGGGTTCTAATTATTTATATTTATATCCAGAGGGACATCACATGTTTTTCTGTATCATTCCTCAGCCAAATGCATCATTCAACTCTAAATTAGTGAGAGCCTAGTCAATATTTCTTCACTAACTACTACCTTAAGATTCTTTTCTTGCTATTGCCTAGAGTAAAGCCTCACTTCAAGGAGATCATGTTTTCATTTGACGTGGATGTTTTTTAATAGTCTCACATCCTAAAAGGCATGGACACAAACCTATGTAACACATAGATTTCTGCTTGTACTTGTTTTCTTTCTTCTTTTATTTCTCAATCCATTCATCTCTCTGATGCAAAATGATATCATTTCTGTTAACATTACATCAGGAAGTAAAAAAAAAAAATCCAACTGTAAGAAAATATTTGACTAAGCATCATGATTTGGAATGTACTCAAATTAGTACAACTCAGTTTAAACAGTCATATTTATGTTATCTGTGATATTCCCTCAGTAAATGGATTTCATTTGCTCATGGGAGTGAGTAGTGAATAGTATTAGAACAATACCCTGTTTCAATTCAGTTCAGTTCAGTCACTCAGTCATGCACGACTCTTTGCAACCCCATGAACCACAGCAGCCAGGCCTCCCTGTCTATCATCAAATCCTGGAGTCCACCCAAACGCATGTCCATCGAGTCGGTGATGCCATCCAACCATCCCATCCTCTGTTGTCCCCTTCTCTTCCTGCCCTCAATCTTTCACAGTATCAGGGTCTTTTCCAGTGAGTCAGCTCTTCACATCAGGTGGCCAAAGTATTGGAGTTTCAGCTTCAACATCAGTCCTTCCAATGAGCACCCAGAACTGATCTCCTTTAGGATGGACTGGTTGGATCTCCTTGCAGTCCAAGGGACTCTCAAGAGTCTTCTCCAACACCACAGTTCAAAACCATTAATTCTTCTGCACTCAGCTTTCTTCACAGTCCAACTCTCACATCCATACATGACCACTCGAAAAACCATAGCCTTGACTAGATGGACCTTTGTTGGGAAAGTAATGTCTCTGCTTTTTAATATGCTGTCTAGGTTGGTCATAACTTTCCTTCCAAGGAGTAAACATCTTTTAATTTCATGGCTGCAATCACCATCTGCACTGATTTTGGAGCCCAGAAAAATAAAGTCAGTTACTGTTTCCCCTGTTTCCTCATCTATTTGCCATGAAGTGATAGGACCAGATAGGGCTGTCTCTTATACACATCTAGATGTGTATAAGAGACAGGGTATATGGAGAAATTAAAATGATAAGAAAGGATAAAGAAAGTTACAAGTGGTGAAATTATAGTAAAAAATAGGTATTTTATATATTTTTAATGAGTTTATATATTTTTTAAAATTTTGTTTTTCAAATTCAAACAATCTATATACTGACTGGTTTGAAATTAATTTTCTTGTCAAGCTGTTGTACATTTGAAGTACATTCTTTTAATTTGTATTCACAAGCCTAATCCTTTTATCTCTTTGCAAAGATATTTTGTTTTGTTTTATTTTGTTTTAATGAGGAAGAAGTCTGCAAAAGAAAGAATTCTTTGTGTCTTGTGCGTTTTCACCTCTAAAGGATGTATGTTTTTTACTTTAAATGTAAGAAATTTTCATTTGAAAACATTCCAAAGTGTTTTTTAAATCAATTTTTATTGGAGTATAGTTGTTTTACAAGGTTGTTTTCGTTTCTACTGTACAGCAAAGTGAATCAACTGTGTGTATACGTGTGTTCAGTCCCTCAGTTGTGTCCTACTTTTTGCAATCTTGTGAACTGTAGCCACCAAGTTCCTCTCTCCATGGAATTTTCCAGGCAAGCATACTGGAGTGGATGCCACTTTCTGCTCCCAGGTATCTTCCTGACTCAGGGATCGAATCCACATCTCTCGCATCTCCTGCACTGATAGGTGGATTCTTTACCGCTAGTGTCACCTCAGAAGCCCCATACATATGCATATATCCCCTCTTTTTTGGATTTCTTTCCCATCTAGGTCACCACAGAACAATGATTACAGTTCCCTGAAGTTTATAAAGTAGGTTCTTACTAGTTGTCTATTTTACCCATAGTATCAATTATGTTTTTATGTCAATCCCAATTCATCCCATAACTACCCACCACCCCCTACCCTTTTGGTGTCCGTACATTTGTTTTCTATCTCTGTGTCTCTATTTCTGTTTTACAAGTAAGATCATCTATACCATTTTCTAGGTTTGCATACACGTATTAATATATGATAGTTTTATTTTTTCTCTTTCTGATCTTACTTCACTCTGTATGACAGTGTCAATGTTCATCCATGTCTCTGTAAGTGACCCAATTTCATTTTTATGACTGAGTAATTTTCCATTGCATAAACATAGCACAACTTCTTTAGCCATGCCTCTGTTGATGGACAATTAGACTGATAACTATATTTTATGTTTATTATATTTATTTTATAATTTTCTTGAATTTCATAATTTTATTACAAATATACATTCTCTGGGTCATTGAAAAAGCAAGAGAGTTCCTCTTTTTGTAGATAAAGACGAAATAACTGATACGATTTCGGAAACTGACACACCTAGTGTTATTTGACACCTTTTAAGACATTCTCTACCCTTATGGTCTGGTGGACTGGACGGAGAACTCTTTGGACATACGTCCAGTCCTTCGTTGTCAATCTTGACCTGTACCTTGTTGTCTGACCAAGGTTTATCTTCTTCTTCATACAGTTCCGACATATATTGTACATACGTCTCATGTAAATACTCTTTGTGACCCGACCTCCTTCGTGTTCGACCTTAGTTCTAACGGCCCTCTTTAAAGTTATTGGAGTCTTTACGTCTACTGTGATGGGAATACCGTCTTTTACTTCTTCTTGATTTCTCGGAGAACTACTTTCACTCCCTTCTCTCACCTTTTTCAACCAAATTTCGAGTTGTAAGTCTTTTGATTCTAGTACTGTAGACCAGGGTAGTGGAGTACCGTTTATCTACCCCTTTGTCACCTTTGTCACCATCTGATAAAAAAAAACCCGAGGTTTTAGTCACGTCTACCACTAACGTCGGTACTTTAATTTTCCGCAACGAGGAACCGTCTTTTCAATACTGGTTGGATCTGTCGTATAATTTTTCGTCTCTGTAATGAAAGGATTGTTTCCAGGTAGATCAGTTTCGATACCAAAAAGCTCACCAGTACATACCTACACTCTCAACCTGATATTTCTTTCGACTCGTGATTTCTTAACTATCAAAATTTGACACCGTAACCTCTTTTGAGAACTCTCAAGGAACCTGACGTTCCTCTAGGTTGGTCAGGTAGGTTTTCCTCTAGTCAGTACTCATAAGTAACCTTCCTGACTACGACTTCGACTTTGAGGTCAAACCGGTGGACTACGCTTTTCGACTGAGCAACCTTTTCTGGGACTACGACCCTTTCTAATTTCCACCCTCCTCTTCCCCTGTTGTCTCATACACTACTAACCTACGTAGTGACTGAGTTACCTGTACTCAAAGTGTAATGGGAGTTGGTGATGGACAGGGAGGCCTGGCATGCTGTAGTCCATGGGGTTGCAGAGAGTTGGACATGACTGAACTGAACTGATGATACCAATATTATTAAATGTTAATAAAAATGTTTTAATGCTTTATATTTCTTGATTTAGCTTTATTCACTTAACTAGCATCTTATTAATGCTTTCCACATGTTAGCTATGTACTAGGGATGTTGAGATAAAAACAAAGTGATAGATTGTCTTTATCCTTGATAATTTGTTTAAGAATATTAACAAAATTTTCTGTGAGAAAACTCTAAGTCATAGACAAATGGAATACTTTTGATTCTTTGAGCTCTTTTACTGTGTTCAGAGTGTATTTTTAGTTAGTATTATGTTTTAATTATAGAAAATTTAAAATATCCATACAAGTAGAATGGTACAAAGTATATCTGCATACTCAGCTTTAAAAACCATCAGGTTTATATCTGTTAAATTTTCTCTTTTTCTGGTTTTTCATTCCTTCTCTGAAATGTTTTAAAGCAAATCCTGACATTGTATCACTTCACTCATAAATACTTCAGAATGTTTCTCTGATAAAACTTTAAAAAAAACCTAGAATAGCATTATTACATTAACAGTGTTGTGTAATTCTTTATATTGTCTAAGACCTAGTCCTCATTCAGTTTCCTTTAGTTGCATAGAATAGTGGTTCCCCAACCTCCAGGATTTAATGCCTGGTGATCTGAGGTGGAGCTGATGTAATAATAACAGAAATAAAGTGTGTGATAAATGTGACACACTTGAATCATCCCCAAACCATCCCTCCCAACCATGGTCCAAGGAAAAATTGTCTTCCATGAAACTAGTCCCTGGTGCCAAATAGGTTGTAGACCACTTTCATAGGATTCAGTTTAACAGCAGACTGTGACTGAAATATTGAAGAAACAAGACTATTAATTTTATCCTTTCATCAATATAAGAATAAAAACCTGGGCACTGGTTTTCTATGCCTTTATCTTCTAAAGCAGAATAATAACTGTCATCCTACAGAGATCATTTCTGAATGATCTGCACATTTTACAAATGGAATGGCTGTGTTTATTCTCATTTCAGTCTAGAAGGTCAGCGAGTACATAAACTTCTTGCATTGTGATGGCAATGTGATGTTATGCAGGTTTTCTGAGAAGGAATGCAATTAGTGTCAGGTGCCTCAAATCACTGCAGGTAATTGCAATCATTTTTAAGGAGAAACAAGGGGAAAGAGAAATTTCACAGACTAAAACAATAGTTCACAGCTATGTGGCAGCTTTTGTGGGCCCTTGTTTTTCAACAACTGAATTACAATGGAAAGATCATAACAAATTCAAATTATAGTACCTATCTAAAAATAATGTTCTAATTTAAAAAGAAATGCTTGCTTGTTTAAATCCTTACATATTTAATCTAAACCACAAATTACATTTTAGTCATTGAATGTTGGTTATATTTTAAAAGATTTCCTGAGTATATTTATAGAGTTACAGTACACTTATTTTAATTTATGCATTCATACAATGAGAGATGTGCAAATGCCAAAAAATATCCAAAACCTTGTTAAATTTTAACTCACTGTCTTTTTCTAAAAATGTAATTTTGCAATGGGCTATGTGATTGATTTATACAGATGATCTTTTTTCTAATTATAAATATGTAAACCCAGGTGACTCAGTGGTAAAGAATCCACTTGCCAATGAAAGAAATACAGGAGATGTGAATTCTATTCCTGGGTTGGAAAGATCGCCTGGAGGATCTTCCCTGAAAGGATCCTCCTGTGGAGGAGGAAATGGCAACCCACTCCAGAATTCTTGCCTGGAAAATCCCTTAGACAGAGGAGCCTGGTGGACTAAAATGCCATGAGTTTGCAGAGTTGGACACTACTGAGCACACATGCACATTCAGCAATTTTAGTTCTCTGTGAGGCCCTGCTGAATAAATACAGGTGCAGTTATTAATACTTTGAAGATCAAAAACTGGCTAATGATTAACAGGGGAAGATTTTAAATTATGCTTAACATTGACTTATGAATGACAATCATTGTTTTAAACACAGTATTCTTCAGTCATTCTTAGTCATGTCTGACTCTTTGTGACCCCATGGACTGCAGCACGCCAGACCTCCCTGTCCATCACCAACTCCCAGAGTTTACTCAAACTCATGTCCATCGAGTCAGTGATGCCATCCAACCATCTCATCCTCTGTCGTCCCCTATCCTCCTGCCTTCAATCTTTCCCAGGGTCTTTTCAAATGAGTCAGTTCTTTGCATCAGGTGGCCAAAGTATTGGAGCTTCAACTTCACATCAGTCCTTCCAGTGAATATTTAGGACTGATTTCCTTTAGGGTTGACTGGTTTGATCTCCTTGCAATCCAAGGGACTCTCAAGAGTCTTCTCTAGCTCCACAGTTCAAAAACGTCAGTTCTTCAGTGCTCAGCCTTCTTTATGATTCAACTCTCACGTCAATACATGACTACTGGAAAAACCATAGCTTTGATTAGATGGACTTTTTTTGGCAAAAGTAATGCCTCTGCTTTTTAATATGCTGTCTAGTTTACCAACTCCCAGAGTTTACTCAAACTCATGTCCATCGAGTCAGTGATGCCATCCAACCATCTCATCCTCTGTCGTCCCCTATCCTCCTGCCTTCAATCTTTCCCAGGGTCTTTTCAAATGAGTCAGTTCTTTGCATCAGGTGGCCAAAGTATTGGAGCTTCAACTTCACATCAGTCCTTCCAGTGAATATTTAGGACTGATTTCCTTTAGGGTTGACTGGTTTGATCTCCTTGCAATCCAAGGGACTCTCAAGAGTCTTCTCTAGCTCCACAGTTCAAAAACGTCAGTTCTTCAGTGCTCAGCCTTCTTTATGATTCAACTCTCACATCAATACATGACTACTGGAAAAACCATAGCTTTGATTAGATGGACCTTTTTTGGCAAAAGTAATGCCTCTGCTTTTTAATATGCTGTCTAGTTTTGTTATAGCTTCCCCCCCGCCCCCCCAAGGAGCAAGCATCTTTTAATTTCATGGCTGCAGTCACTATCTACAGTGATTTTGTAACCCTCCAAAATAAGTTCTGTCACTGTTTCCAGTCTGTCACTAGTATTCTTCAGTAGGCTTATAATTTAGTTAGATGTTTTCTTGAAGTTTCCCCTTTTATTAGATCATAAATCCTATACACATAAAAATCAACTGTAAAATTCAAGTGAGATTCATCATGTTGATGTTTGACAAAAAACAACAAAATTTTGTAAAGCAATTATCCTTCAATTAAAAAATAAATTAATTAAAAAAATTCCTAATCCCTGCAAAAAATGTCAAATGAGATTCAAAGGTGAAAACCAAACTTCTCTCTACCTCACTCAGCCTAAATGTGGACATGTATTGTTCATATACTGCTTATATATTATAAATGTTGAATTGTGCATACAGTGTTAAGTCAGGAATTAAACATGTGAAATTATATCATCATGTTTACTCTAAGTGCTTCATATTTTTAATTTTCACTTTATTATGAAGCTTATATGAGAGGAAAAGAACCTATTATATTAAGGTTAATGGATCTTAGAAGCAGAGTTTAGAACTTAATGAAGTATTAGGATATGGAGGGTCATAAGCATAGTGGGTTGATTTTTACTTGGAGAAAAATAAACCTAGAAACTATAGTTTGAAATTTTCATCTAACTATATAAACCAATAAAACCAGTAATGTGTCATTTTTCCTTCACAGGAAAATTAAATCCATATATTTTCAAGCAGTTCTAGCAGGACAAATAGAATATGTTTAGATTCTATAATGAACAATGTTAGTGGGCTAAGTTTCAGCAAACCTGAAAAAAAGTTATGATTTTAATGCTCATGACATGGAAATAAAAATTCAAAAAGCATTGAAAAAGAAAAATAGTAAAA
>SJYT01081717.1:112573-125533 GCA_006410635.1 Cephalophus harveyi
AGCCTTCTTAATTCAGATTCTTACACTTAAAAAAAATGTAGCTTCTTTTATCATCTGTATATTTAGTTTTCCTGGTATAAGTTATATGCTTATGTGTTTCTTGAATATTATCTCTAAGTAAAATCTATTGTTTCTGCAGAATGGAAGGTTAGAACTAGTTCTTTTTGCTCCTTGTACTTCCTACCCCTTAAGAATTACTTTTGTTTTTGTTTTATCAATTGGATACATTAATACACTGAATCAATAAATTAATCTTTACTTCTTTATCCACCTATTTTGAAGTTATGTTTGACATTACACAATGAATGATGAATGAATTTCAGCCAGTCAGTCGCTCAGTCATGTCCGACTCTTTGGGACCCCATGAATTGCACCACCAGGCTTCCTGTCCATCACCAACTCCCGGAGTTTACCCAAACTCATGTCCATCAAGTCGGTGATGCCATCCAGCCATCTCATTTTCTGTCATCCCCTTCTCCTCCTGACCCCAATCCCTCCCAGCATTTAGCATCTATTAATTTTCCTTCAGTGTCTGTCCACATCTCAAATTCTGTCTGATGTCAGTTCAGTCGTGTCTGACTCTTTGCGACCCCATGAGTTACAGCACACCAGGCTTCCCTGTACTTCACTATCTCCCGAAGTTTGCTCAAACTAATGTCCACTGAGTAAGTGATACCATCCAAACATCTTATCCTCTGTTGACCCATCCTCCTCCTGCCCTCAGTCTTTTCCCAGCATCAGGGTCTTGTCCAGTGAGTTGGCTCTTCACATCAGATGGCCAAAGTATTGGAGCTTCTGCTTCAGCATCAGTCCTTCCAGTGAATATTCAGGATTTATATCCTTTCAGATTGATTGGTTTGATCTCCTTGCTGTCCAAGGGACTCTCAAGAATCTTCTCCAGCACCTCCAAGTTTGTATGTAAAAGAGTATAAATTTTTGACCTCTGACAATTTTTTGCTGCCTAAAGAAATATTCATGCATATAGAACAATAAGATCCTCTTTTCTTAAATTTCTTACCAAGAATCGTGCCATATTTTCATTTGCTGTATTTGATCAAAGACTGTAAAAAACAAAGTTTGCTTATCCAAGAATTTCTAACTGCATTTATTATTATTCTTTTGACAATAAAAAAGGTTTGCCTTTTCCTGTATTGCTAATATACTATAGCTCATTGACTATATTATGTCTTGAATGTGCTAATCAGTAATGATTTCCTACTAGATCATTTGGTCAGCTGTCATTCTGAAATTTCTTTCTTATTTGTTTTGTATTTCTGTTGTACATACACCTTTTCTTGAATTTCAATTTATGCCTGTCAATTCCATTTTCTTAAACTCCTGTTCATTTTCTCTGAGTGAAAATATCTTCCAGAAATTAAAATAAAATGGACATGTTTTCTGAATTTTTGCATGCCTAAAATTTCTTTTTCTGCTTTCATATTTTATTGATAATATCATTGCCAGAGAATTCAGTATTTAAAATAATTTCCTACAGGATGTTGAAGACATTTCACCATTGTCTTTCAGAGTTCAGAGTTGCTTAACAAGGACTCAAATACTAACTGACATTTTCTTGGCAGGGTTGGGAGGGGAGCATTCTGTGTGCATTATAATCCTTGTTTTGAGGTTTAACAAGATGTGTCAAAGTACCTTTGTTTTGCCCTATGACATCTTTAGTTCTGAAGACTCCAATTTTAGCCATGAAACAGTTCATGCTATTAATTATTACTTTCTAGGCTTTTATCTGGAGAAGGCAATGGCACCCCGCTCCAGTACTCTTGCCTGGCAAATCCCATGGACGGAGGAGCCTGGTAGGCTGCACTCCATGGGGTTGCGAAGAGTCAGACACAACTGGGCGACTTCCCTTTCACTTTTCATTTTCATGCATTGAAGAAGGAAATGGCAACCCGCTCCAGTGTTCTTGCCTGGAGAATCCCAGGGATGGGGGAGCCTGGTGGGCTGCCGTCTATGGGGTCGCACAGAGTTGGACAAGACTGAAGTGACTTAGCAGCAGCAGCAGGCTTTTATCTCTTTTTGCTTTTCCTGGAAAATATGTTTATTGAGGTTGATCTTCTTGAATTAACCTTCTATGTCTCTCTTTTGTGTATGCTAAGTCGCTTCAGTCATGTCTGAATCTTTGCAACCCTATGGGTGATAGCCCACCAGGCTCCTCTGTCCATAGGATTCTCCAGGCAAGAATACTGGAGTGTGTTGCCATGCTTTTCTCCAGAGGAATCTTCCAGACCTAGCAATCAAACCAGAGTCTCTTGCATCCCCTGCATTGGGAGGCAGGTTCTTTACCACTAGCGCCACCTGGCAAGTCCATGTCTCTCTTTGTTGCACCATTTTAATCTTTTCCATATCTACTATTGTAGGCAAGAATCCCTTAGAAGGAATGGAGTAGCCCTCATAGTCAACAAACAAGTCAGAAATGCAATACTTGGGTGCAATCTCAAAAACAACAGAATGATCACAGTTCATTTCTAAGGCAAACCATTCAACATCACAGTAATCCAAGTCTGTGCCCAATGTGTAATGCTAAAGAAGTTGAAGTGGAATGGTTCTATGAAGACCTACAAGACCTTCTAGAACTAACCCAAAAAAAAAAAAAAAAAAAAGATGTCCTTTCCATCATAGGTGATTGGATGCAAAAGTAGGAAGTCAAAAGATATGTGGAGTAATAGGCAAATTTGATGCTGGAATATAAAGTGAAGCAGGGCAAAGGCTAACAGAACTTTGCAAAGAGAACACACTGGTCATAGCAAACACTCACTTCCAAAAACACAAGATATGACTCCACACATGGACATCATGACACAGACAGTCAGTACTGAAATCAGATTGGTTACATTCTTTGCAGCCAAATATGGAGAAGCTCTAAAGAGTCAGCAAAAATAAGAATGGGCGCTGACTATGGTTTAAATCATAAGCTCCTTATTGCAATATTCAGACTTAAAGAAAGAAGGGAAAACCACTAGGCTATTCAGGTATAATCTAAATCAAATCCCTTACAATTATACAGTGGAAGGGGCAAATAGATTCAAAGGATTAGATCTGGTACACAAGGTTCCTGAAGAACTATGGATGGAGGTTCATAAGATTGTACAGGTGATGGTGGAGCAAAATTGTCCCAAAGGAATGCAAGAAGGCAAAATGGTGATCTGAGGAGATCTTACAGATAGCTGAGAAAAGAAGAGAAGCAGAAGGCAAAGAAGAAAGGGAAAGATATACCCAGCTGAACGCAGAGTTCCAAGAATAGGAAGGAAAGCAAAGAAAATGCTCTCAAGTGAACAATGCAAAGAAATAGAAGAAAACAACAGAATGGGAAAAAAATTAGAGATATCTTCAAGAAAATTAGAGATACCAAGGGAACAACTCATGATAAGATGGGCACAATAAAGGACAGAAATGGTACGGACCTAACAGAAGCAGAAGAAATTAAAAAGAGGTGGCAAGAATACACAGAAGAACTGTAAAAGAAGGTCTTAATGACCCAGATACCCAAGATGATGTGGTCACTCATGTAGAGCCAGATATCCTGGAGTATGAAGTCAAGTGGGCCTTATGAATCATTCTATGAACAAAGCTAGTGGAGGTAATGGAATTCCAGCTGACCTATTTCAAATTCTAAAAGGTGATGCTGTTGAAGTGTTGCATTCAATATGCCAGCAAATTTGGAAGTCTCAGCAGTGGCCACTTCTGGATCAGCTCAGCACAACTGGGTGAGAGATGGGTGATGCGGAACTTAAGAAAAACACAAAGACAGAATAGCAAGAAAGATGGGACTGGAGAACTCAAGACGTTGAGGGTCAAGAGCCCTACTGACCAATTCCACATCACTTTTATTGAGTTCTTGTTAGGCAGAAAGTATCTGTGTTTTTCTAAGAACATAAGTTTCCCATGTTCCCAGTCATATCCTCAGTTAATGTTTTTCTTTTGAATTTCTATGTTTTTTTTTTTTTTTTTTTCTGTATAAAGGGCTCCAGATGGCTGGGCACAAAGATCTCTGCAGGAATATCAGAGAAATAATCAATGCCTGAACAAGCAGCATTCTAACTTGCACTGACCCAGTGTTCCTAAGTCCGCACCTCTCCTCCCCATCTACTCAAGCAGATCACTCTGACCCCAGCCAATCAGCCTATGCACTCTGGTTAATTTTTGTTTCTGTTTCCTGTTATTTTTTCTCATGGTTTTGCAAAGTCATCTGGCAAATATTTTCCCTCAGGTCACAAGACTGGAAAATGTTTGTTTTCATTCCAATCCCAAAGTAGAGCAATGCTGAAGAATGTTTAAACTATTGTACAATTGTGCTCATTTCACATGTGAGCAAGGTCATGCTCAAAATCCTTCAAGTTAGACTTCAACAGTATGTGAACTGAGAACTTCCATATGTACAAGCTGGATTTAGAAAAGACAGAGGAACCAGAGATCAAATCGCCAACATCCATTGGATCATAGAAAAAAACAAGAGAATTCCAGAAAAACATCTACTTCTGCTTCATTGACTATGTGAAAGCCTTTGACTATGTGGATCACAATAAACTGTGGAAAAATTCTTCAAGAGATGGAAATACCAGACCACCTTACCTGCCTCCTGAGAAACCTGTATGCAGGTCAATAAGCAACTGTTAAAACCAGACATGGAACAACTGGTTCCAAATGGGGAAAGGAGTACCTCAAGGCTGTACATTGTTACCTTGCTTATTTAGCTTACATGCAGAGTACATCATGTGAAATGCCGGGCTGGATGAATCAGAAGCTGGAATTGAGATTGCTGGGAGAAATATGAACAACCTCATATGTGCAGATGATATCACTTTAATGGCAGAAAGCAAAGAGGAACTAAAGAGCTTCTTGATGAAAGTGAAAGACAGTGAAAAAGCTGGCTTAAAACTCAAAATTCAAAAAACGAAGATCATGGGATTCAGTCCCATCACTTCATGGCAAATAGATCAGGAAAAATGTAGAAACAGTGTTAGATTTTATTTTCTTGGGCCCCAAAATCACTGCAGATGGTGACTGTTGCCATGAATTTAAAAGATGCTTGCTCCTTGGAAGGAAAGCTGTGACAAACCTAGACAACATATTAAAAAGCAGAGACATCATTTTGCTGACAAATGTCTGTATAGTCAAAGTGACAGTTTTTCTAGTAATCATGTGTAGATATGAGAGTTGGACCATAAGGAAGGCTGATTGCTGAAGAATTGATGCTTTCAAACTGTGATGCTGGAGAAGAATTTTGAGAGTACCTTGGACTGCAAGGAAATCAAACCAATCAATCCTAAAGGAAATCAACCCTGAATATCCATTGAAAGGCCTGATGCTGAAGCTGAAGCTCCAATACTTTGATCAGCTGATGGGAAGAGTCAATTCATTGAAAATGACCCTGATTCTGGGAAAGATTGAGAGCAGGAGGAGAAAGGGGAAGCATAGGTTCAGATAGTTGAATGACATCACTGACTCAGTGGACATCAGTTTAGCAACTCTTGGAGATGAAGGACAGGGAAGCCTAGCGTACTTCAGTCCATGGATTCAGAGAAAGATAAAACTTAATGACTGAACAACAATAGCAATTTGCAAATTTCTGGGGTAACACCTTTTATTTCCTGCATTGCAGCATGTAGAACAACTAGAGAAAATTTTCATGATATACTACCACTTCCTAACATTTATTGAACATGTCCTGTGTTGAGTACCATATTGAGTATCTTATATTTATTAACTTTATTCTTATACACAAGAATCCTATGAGTTTTATACCACTATTAACTACCTTTTAATAGCATCACTGACTCAACTGACATGACATTTAGCAAACTCTGTGAGATAGTGAAGAACAGGGAAGCCTGGTGTCCTGCAGTCTGTGTGGTTGCTGAGTCGGACACAATTTAGCAACTGAAGAACAAGAATAAAACTCCACTTCACACAGTCGGAAACTGAAACGACGATGAGATTTTTCCCAAGGTGAAAAGATGACTGAACAACCAAGCCAATGCTACAGTCCTACAGTCCCTAAGCCTAGGAGCTAAATTATATCACTGCTGCTGGTAAGTCGCTTCAGTCGTGTCCGACTCTGTGCGACCCCAGAGACAGCAGCCCACCAGGCTCCCCCGTCCCTGGGATTCTCCAGGCAAGAACACTGGAGTGGGTTGCCATTTCCTTCTCCAATGCATGAAAGTGAAATGTGAAAGTGAAGTCGCTCAGTCCTGTCCGACTCCTAGAGACCCCATGGACTGCAGCCCACCAGGCTCCTCTGTCCATGGGATTTTCCAGGCAAGAGTACTGTATCACTACTGGGATGCAAATGTTAAAAATTGTCTCTCTGGCCTTTTGAGATGGCCCACACCTTGTCTGTAAAGGGTGTTTCTGTCTAAATAAATCCACATCTTACTTTAAAAAGAAAATAAAATATTAAAAATCACAGAAGTGTTACATGTGAAAATTCAAAAACTTACTGGTCGTATTATGGTCACTATGTATCCAAGTATTTATTTTAACAAATTTAGTAACACGTTGTTTTAGAAGAGTTGTTCAGAGTAATGTGTCAGTGTTACTTTTGATGGCAAGAACATCTGGCTTCCCAGGCTAGATGTACTAAACATCCGAGTTCTGCAACTACAGTCTATGGGGTTACAGAGTTGAACATGACCGCAAGTAAACAACAACCACAAACCAACAAAGTTCCTTGCAAAATTCCTGTCAGTTGAGACCCTGAAGGGTTAAGAAAAGGCTACAGCCTAGGATTAATAATTAACCAGTAACATTCCAGGCCTCAGAAGGACTGGAAACCAGTTTTGAAACAGCACAGGTCCTTAAAGATTATCTTTTCCTAGCCCAATTGATTCCCAGAGGAATAAAGAACATGTTTGTTCTAAGCAATAATGGAGAGGTTTTGATAAAATGTGGCTTCCCTGGTGGCTCAAACAATAAAGCATCTGCCTGCAATGCGGGAGACCTGGGTTTGATCCCTCGGTCAAGAAGATTCTCTGGAGAAGGAAATGGCAACCCACTCCAGTACTCTTGACTGGAAAATCCCATGGACAGGGGAGCCTGGTAGGCTACAGTCCATGGGATTGCAAAGAGTCAGACACGACTGAGCGACTTCTCTCTCTCTCTTTCTCTCTCTTGGATAAAACAGGGAGTAGGGAGGAATATGCCAGGCCTGCAGAGGGTGTGTTGAATTAAATGATGATGAGGTTTGCATTCCCTTGAGGAGGGAGAAAAAGAGAGGATTCACAGGCTGGGAGAAATAAATGGTTTTAAAGCTGGAGATCATGGTGATTGGAGACAGGAAATTGTGAACACAAAGCTCCTCTACCCATTGAACAATTTAAGGACTGAGTGATAACAAACTTCAGATATGGCAAAATGATTGCTGGTGTGAGGAAGACAATTGATCAGGAAGAAACCAAGAAACTTCACAGCTAGGTAGTTGAAATAATTGTCCAAATTAGATGATGCAGTTGCATGGAACACAAGCAAGAATTAAGTTGAGAAGAAGCCAAGGCCTCTCAGAATAAGAAGTACTAGAAAAGTTATGTAGCTAATATTTTCTCTAAGATTTCAACTTTAACAGGAGAAATATTCAGAAGGATAAAAAACACCACAAAACTTTATTCCTTGGCTAAGGGTCATTTTTCTTTCTTCCTCTTCAGTAAACACTGAAGAGTAAAACTTATTGAAGAATAAATCTTCAGCCCATAATTTAAGAAAAAATATGTAAGTTGAGGAAGAATTTTTAAAATTTATTTGAAAATTCAGATATTATTCAGAAGGGAAAACCTTAAACTTCACAGGTATTATTTTATTATAACCATAAGTAAATTTCTATTCTTCACAGTAATTTTTGACAACAGATTAATGACCTAAACTCACTATGTAACATCTGGTGTACCTTCTGTGGACTAAAAATCAATTAGAATTTTTAATTGTTTCTGTGCAACATCTGCAAGACAATCTAATTCCAAGGCGAATTAAATGCTCTCTCTGGTGATTGTGTAATAAGATACATCCGTGGCTTAAGAAACTGCCCTTTCCTAAAGTGTACAATTTGAAAATATTTGGCTTGTTTTTTTCTCATTTGGCTTAATTCATGTGTTTAATAGTGTACATTATTGCATCTTTATAGATTTTGAAACCAGCATCAGAAATCACTGTATAATTTTCTGATACTTCTTCTAACTCTAGCACTTGATTTCTTATCAAGCATTTTTTTAGAACTGGCAGACGATCCTCTTATAATTAATTGATGATGATATGATTTTCATCCTTCTGGCTTATGTTGAGCCATTGCCAATGCTGTTTAAATCTTCTGATGAGCAGAGTCAGATGCAAACGGAAATGTAATAGACTGACCAAAACCTCTGGAGACAAAGTTGGATGCTCTTTCCTAATCAACACAGATTCTAATCAACTCAGATGTCAGTTTTTAATCCTTAATTAATTATAATCATCTGTAACAATCATGTTTATTACTCTGTGATAATTTTTGATATCTCTGTTCTTTGATAGGATGCTGTTATTCAATAAGTAAATAAAACTCTTTCACCAAAATTGACATTAATCTGTAGATAATTGGTGTATGCTATTTACCTCTCTTTCTTATATTCTAAATATAACTGATCTTGGTTAATAGTAGCTATTTCTCAGTGCTAAAAGTTCAGCCATTAATTTTGTACTTCTGTAAAATTCTCTTGAAATAGTATACTTTATGTTTCTTACTGCTATAATTGCTTTGTGGCTGGGAGAAATAAATGGTTTTAAAGCTGGAGATCATGGTGATTGGAGACAGGAAATTGTGAACACAAAGCTCCTCTACCCATTGAACAATTTAAGGACTGAGTGATAACAAACTTCAGATATGGCAAAATGATTGCTGGTGTGAGGAAGACAATTGATCAGGAAGAAACCAAGAAACTTCACAGCTAGGTAGTTGAAATAATTGTCCAAATTAGATGATGCAGTTGCATGGAACACAAGCAAGAATTAAGTTGAGAAGAAGCCAAGGCCTCTCAGAATAAGAAGTACTAGAAAAGTTATGTAGCTAATATTTTCTCTAAGATTTCAACTTTAACAGGAGAAATATTCAGAAGGATAAAAAACACCACAAAACTTTATTCCTTGGCTAAGGGTCATTTTTCTTTCTTCCTCTTCAGTAAACACTGAAGAGTAAAACTTATTGAAGAATAAATCTTCAGCCCATAATTTAAGAAAAAATATGTAAGTTGAGGAAGAATTTTTAAAATTTATTTGAAAATTCAGATATTATTCAGAAGGGAAAACCTTAAACTTCACAGGTATTATTTTATTATAACCATAAGTAAATTTCTATTCTTCACAGTAATTTTTGACAACAGATTAATGACCTAAACTCACTATGTAACATCTGGTGTACCTTCTGTGGACTAAAAATCAATTAGAATTTTTAATTGTTTCTGTGCAACATCTGCAAGACAATCTAATTCCAAGGCGAATTAAATGCTCTCTCTGGTGATTGTGTAATAAGATACATCCGTGGCTTAAGAAACTGCCCTTTCCTAAAGTGTACAATTTGAAAATATTTGGCTTGTTTTTTTCTCATTTGGCTTAATTCATGTGTTTAATAGTGTACATTATTGCATCTTTATAGATTTTGAAACCAGCATCAGAAATCACTGTATAATTTTCTGATACTTCTTCTAACTCTAGCACTTGATTTCTTATCAAGCATTTTTTTAGAACTGGCAGACGATCCTCTTATAATTAATTGATGATGATATGATTTTCATCCTTCTGGCTTATGTTGAGCCATTGCCAATGCTGTTTAAATCTTCTGATGAGCAGAGTCAGATGCAAACGGAAATGTAATAGACTGACCAAAACCTCTGGAGACAAAGTTGGATGCTCTTTCCTAATCAACACAGATTCTAATCAACTCAGATGTCAGTTTTTAATCCTTAATTAATTATAATCATCTGTAACAATCATGTTTATTACTCTGTGATAATTTTTGATATCTCTGTTCTTTGATAGGATGCTGTTATTCAATAAGTAAATAAAACTCTTTCACCAAAATTGACATTAATCTGTAGATAATTGGTGTATGCTATTTACCTCTCTTTCTTATATTCTAAATATAACTGATCTTGGTTAATAGTAGCTATTTCTCAGTGCTAAAAGTTCAGCCATTAATTTTGTACTTCTGTAAAATTCTCTTGAAGTAGTATACTTTATGTTTCTTACTGCTATAATTGCTTTGAGAATGTCTTTTTAAATGTATATTTTGTAGATATCATGTTTATGGTCTGTGGGTTTTTTTCTCCTTTTTCCAGACTTTTAATTTTGTCCCAAATATCTATGCATATTTGTTTTACTGGTACAAAAAGTTTTGGTTGTTGTTTTTTTTTTTAATTTCTAGAGGCTTTGCTTAGCTAATTTTGACAATAAAATGAGCATATTTATGAAATATAGGCTTCCCTGGTGGCACATATGGTAAAGAATCTGCCTATGATGCAGGAAACCAGGTTCAGTCCCTGGGTTGGAAAGATCCCTTGGAGGAGGGACCCTTGGAGGAGGGCATGGCAACCCACTCCAGTATTGTTGCCTGGGAAATCCCATGGACAGAAGAGTCTGGTGGGTTACAGTCCATGGGGTGCCAAACTATCAAACATGACTGAGTGACTAACACTTTCACTTTCAAAGTTTAGGACTATCTAAACCAGCGTGTATCAAACTATAATGTGCATACTTGTCACTTGGGGATCTTGTTAAAAAGCCAGGTTCAGAACTTATGGTTGCTTGGGAGAGGGAATAGTTATTTAAAATGGATAAACAACAAGGACCTATTGTATAGCACATGGAACTCTGCCCAATGTTATGTGGCAGCCTGGATGGGAGAAGAGTTTGGGGGAGAATGAATACATGTATATGTATGACTGAGTCCCTTCACTGGTCACCTGAAACTATTACAACATTGTTAACTGACTATACCCCAATAAAAATAAAAGTTAAAGAAAAAAGAAAGTCAGATTCAGATTTACCAGGAATGAAGTGAGGTCTGAAATTATTCATTTCTGATAAATTTTCTTTGCTGTGCTTAGTTGCTTAGTGGTGTCCAGACTCTTTGTGAGATCCCATGGACTATAGCCTGCAAGGCTCCTCTGTCCATGGGATTTTCCAGTAAGAATTCCTGAGTGGGTTGCCATGCCTGCACTCCTCCAGAGGATCTTCCCAACCCAAGGATCGAACCCAGGTCTCTCATATTGCAGGTAGATTGTTTAACATCTGAGCCACCAGGGAAGTCCATAAGGTCTCTGGTGATACCTATGCTCCTGGTCCTCAGACCATAATTTGAGAAATTAAGATATAAGTAACTATACATTTTAGTATGTTTGAATATTTTTCATCAAATAAAACTTTGGAGTTTACTGAGGATATTGTCTGTAGTTGTAGATGATATACTACTCTTCTATCCTTTCACTATAAAACTGTTCAGAACAAAGCTGTCTAATCTTATTTATTCAGTTTTTTATCAACCCTGCTGGGACCACTTACAATCAAATTTATGCCCACATTAGTTTCCATGACTGTTCTTTTAATGTTCTGTATCAACCCACTCATCTCTAAACAAAGGTTATTTATCCTCATTGCGTATAGCAAATTAGTGGGTAAGGGCAAATCCAAGCTTTCAAGGAAACAAGGAACATTCTATATCAGAGTAATTGTGACAAGGTGCTAGAGATATTGGTACTGAAGAAGCTGAGCACAGTAAGGAAATCTCATGTGCCAAAATGAACATCTTGAGCCAACACCTTCGGTGACACATGAATAAGTTCCTAGGCTGCAAGATAGTGTTAACTGCACTGGTTGAGTTAATACCTCATCTTACTTATGAGAACCACCATGTGTGCATTACATATGTAAATATTATGCATACACATATGTATCAAAAACTGTTAAGCTGTATCAAGTCAGCTCTATGCCCTCTTGGTCTATTGTGAACCAGAGAACAAATTATGATGTTCAGCACAGGTCAGCATCTAATCAGTATCTATGCATGCATGCACACACCTATATAACACATACAGGCAGGTTTTTTTTTTTTTTTGCCATTTTCTTTATTTTTCCTTTTCCCTCTCCTTTTTACTAGTCCTGAGATACTTTTCCATGGAAGTGAAGTGAAGTGAAGTGGTTCAGTCGTGTCCGACTCTCTGCGACCCCATGGACTGTAGCCTACCAGGCTCCTCCATCCATGGGATTTTCCAGGCAAGAGTCTTGGAGTGGGTTGCCATCTCCTTCTCCAGGGGGTCTTTCCAACCCTGGGACTGAACCCAGGTATCCTGCATTATGGGCAGATGCTTTATCGTCTAAGCCACCAGGGAAGCCCTTTCCATGGAAAAAGGATCTAATCAATGGAGTCCTTTTTCTGCTTCTCTGATAAGCATAAACCCATGAACCAACATCCATCAACATAATGCTGCATTAGTCCCTAAAACCCTTGAGTTATAACTGCTTATTTGTAATTAGTGAGGAGAAGAGACTGGCCAGTAATTCCCTTAGGCCAGAATGAATGAATTAGTTTAGATATAACATATACTACTTTGGAAATTTTATTCTCTCAAATAGCCTATAGTGATACTTACATCCTATTTTACAGGATTTTGTGGGAGACATAATTATACTGATACCTTGAATGTAACTTTAAAAGCATTAAAATAGTAGTCTAGTATTTTTACAAACAATGGGTATATATTATTTTATATTTTTATTATTCTATCTGTATCTATTGAAGAATTACTATCTTATCCTCAATTGATTATTACATTTTCTTAAGTCATATCAGATATGATCCAGTATAGCTTCAAAATAAGTATGTTTATAAGTTGTTTGTTTTATCAGTTCAGTTCAGTTCAGTCGCTCAGTCGTGTCCCACTCTTTGCGACCCCATGAATCGCAGCACGCCAGGCCTCCCTGTTCATCACC
>SJYT01081717.1:126226-140554 GCA_006410635.1 Cephalophus harveyi
TTTATTGTGATCCACACAGTCAAAGGCTTTGGCATAGTCAATAAAGCAGAAATAGATGTTTTTCTGGAACTCTCTTGCTTTTTCCATGATCCAGCAGATGTTGGCAATTTGATCTCTGGTTCCTCTGCCTTTTCTGAAACCAGCTTGAACACCTGGAAGTTCATGGTTCACATATTGCTGAAGCCTGGCTTGGAGAATTTTGAATATTACTTTACTAGCGTGTGAGATAAGTGCAACTGTGCGATAGTTTGAGCATTCTTTGGCATTGCCTTTCTTTGAGATTGGCATGAAAGCTGACCTTTTCCAGTCCTGTGGCCACTGCTGACTTTTCCAAATTTGCTGGCCTATTGAGTGCAACACTTTCATAGCATCATCTTTTAGGATTTGAAATAGCTCAACTGGAATTTCATCACCTCTACTAGGTTTGTTCATAATGATGCTTGCTAAGTGAAAGAGATCAGCCCTGGGATTTCTTTGGAAGGAATGATGCTAAAGCTGAAACTCCAGTACTTTGGCCACCTCATGCGAAGAGTTGACTCATTGGAAAAGACTCTGATGCTGGGAGGGATTGGGGGCAGGAGGAGAAGGGGATGACCGAGGATGAGATGGCTGGATGGCATCACTGACTCGATGGACGTGAGTCTGAGTAAACTTCGAGAGATGGTGATGAACAGGGAGGCCTGGTGTGCTGCGATTCATGGGGTCACAAAGAGTCGGACACGACTGAGTGATTGAACTGAACTGAAGGCCCACTTGATTTCACATTCCAGGATGTCTGGCTCTAGGTGAGTGATCACACCATCATGATTATCTGCATCTTGAAGATCTTTTTTGTACAGTTCTTCTGTGTATTCTTGCCACCTCTTAATATCTTCTTCTGTTAGGTCCATACAGTTTCTGTCCTTTTTTGCCCATCTTTGCATGAAATGTTCCCTTGGTACTCTGCTAAAAGAATATTCTCTTTATATAGGAATCTATATTGGGAAATAATTTTTGTGTTTCCTCTTAGAAAGATTTTCTCTTTACCATTCTTTTTTATAATCAATTTCCATGTGCATTTTGATAGATTTAACTATATTTAGATTGGGTGCATTTGAATTGATAAAATCTACATTTTTTTTAACCCAACCTTTCTTTAACATATCTGTTTGTTTATCAAAGTAATAAGTTTAGAGAAAAAATAATTTCTTCTCATTCTCCCTGGCTTTTCTCATCAACTTTTTATCTGTGATCTAATATTAATTGACATCATTATCATGTATGCTATCAAAACAAATGTACAGTTGTGCTATTGATCCTGATTATACATAAATATCAGAACTGAGGTGGTTTATTTGAATACCATTAGATATCCCATCAGAGAAGGCAATGGCACCCCACTCCAGTACTCTTGCCTGGAAAATCCCATGGACAGAGGGGCCTGGTAGGCTGCAGTCCATGGGGTTGCTAAGAGTCGGACATGACTGAACGACTTCACTTTCAATTTTCACTTTCCCGCATTGGAGAAGGAAATGGCAACCCACTCCAGTGTTCTTTCCTGGAGAATCCCAGGGATGGAGGAGCCTGATGGGCTGCCATCTATGGGGTCGCACAGAGTCGGACACGACTGAAGACTTAGCAGCAGCAGCAGCAGATATCCCATTAGGTAATTCTATAGAACAATAGTTGTTTGTGTAGTTCCATTGTTCTGACTCTTTGGGACCCCATGGACTATAGCGTGCCAGGCTCCTCTGTCTATAGAATTTTCCAAGCAAGAATACTAAAGTGGCTTGCGATTTCATTCTCTAGGAGATCTTCCTGATCCAGGGAACGAACCCATGTCTCTTGCATCTCCTGCACTGGCAGGTTGATTCTTTACCGCTGCTCCATGTGGGATGCCCCATAGAACAGTGATTGTAAAATTTAATTGTTATTGATGTTTCAAGTTTATTTCCTAAAAGATAGTAGTGATTCACAACCTCAGCAACAGCAGATAGAGTGCCATTTTTCTAAGTCTTGTCAGCATGCATGTTATTGTTCCTCATTACTTTATTCTACTCAGAATGGAAAGTTATACACTGTTGTTTTAACTTACTTTTCTCTTACTGAGATAGATCATCATTTGACAACTATATTGATGATGTACATTTCCTCTTTTCTGAAAGTCTTATTTGTATTCTTGCTTAAAAGTTTTTTAGTAGTTTGCTGTTTTCAAATAAATTTATAGGTACTTCATGCCATACATTTATTTATATGCCATGGGTTTTGCAAATATATCTCCCAGCCTATCATTTTTCTGGTTTTTGACAGTTAAACAAACTATGTAATTAAGTAAGCCTATCTATTCTTTTATGGACTTCTTGTTTTGATTCATAAGATTCCTTCTAATTCACCTTAACTTTTTTTTGACATTTTACATTTAAACATGTCTGTCATTAGTTTTACAAATGAAGTAAAGCTAATGAGTAACTCTAAAGCTCACTAATCATTTTTACTGTATTTATCAGAGCAAAACATTTGTCATAGCATTTACCATATTATAATAATATATAGTATGTTATGTATTGGGGCTTCCCTGGTGGCTCAGACAGTAAAGCATCTGCCTGCAATGCAGGAGACCCAGGTTTGATTCCTGGGTCAGGAAGATCCCCTGGAGAAGGAAATGACAATCCACTCCAGTACTCCTGCCTGGAAAATCCCATGGATGGAGGAGCCTGATAGGCTATAGTCCATGGGGTTGCTAAACTTTTTCTCTTTATCTTTTTAATGGCCTTAAGTGTTCTTCAGGAAACAATACTTTTGAACCATTTATTGTTGATCTCATTCCTAAGTCCAAATTGATCTTGATTAAACTAATCACATCTTATTTCTGGCCCATTTAGAGTGAATGGAATTCTAGGAAATGTTGGAGTTGGGGGGAGTAGCACAAAAGAAAGCTTTCAGTTTTTCTCTTTTTGTGGTGCTGCAGAAAGTGAAGAGGAACTAAAAAGCCTCTTGATGAAAGTGAAAGAGGAGAGTGAAAAAGTTGGCTTAAAGCTCAACATTCAGAAAAATAAGATCATGGCATCTGGTCCCATCACTTCATGGGAAATAGATGGGGAAACAGTGGAAACAGTGTCAGACTTTATCCTTTTGGGCTCGAAGATCACTGCAGATGGTGATTGCAGCCATAAAATTAAAAGACGCTTACTCCTTGGAAGGAAAGTTATGACCAACCTAGACAGCATATTGAAAAGCAGAGACATTACTTTGCCAACTAAGGTCCATCTAGTCAAGGCTATGGTTTTTCAAGTAGTCATGTATGGATGTGAGAGTTGGACTGGGAAGAAAGCTGAGCGCTGAAGAATTGATGCTTTTGAACTGTGGTGTTAGAGAAGACTCTTGAGAGTCCCTTGGACTGGAAGGAGATCCAACCAGTCCATTCTAAAGGAGATCATCCTTGGGTGTTCTTGGGGAACACCTGAAACATGTCCAACTCTTTGCGACCCAATGAATTGCAGCATGCCAAGCCTCCCTGTCCATCACCAACACCTGGAGTTCACTCAGACTCTCGTCGATCGAGTTTGTGATGCCATCTAGCCATCTCATCCTCGGTCGTCCCCTTCTCCTCCTGCCCCCAATCCCTTCCAGCATCAGAGTCTTTTCCATTGAGTCAGCTCTTCACATGAGGTGGCCAAAGTACTGGAGTTTCAGCTTTAGCATCATTCCTTCCAAAGAAATCCCAGGGCTGATCTCCTTCAGAATGGACTGGTTGGATCTCCTTTCAGTCTAAGGGACGCTCAAGAGTCTTCTCCAACACCACAGTTCAAAAGCATCAATTCTTCGGTGCTCAGCCTTTGTTATAAATATAAAGTGAACATATGCAAATAATTTCCAGTTAAACTTTTGCCTTTTGGAACTTCTTGAATTTTTTTTTCTCCTAATGTTTTTCTTGGGATTTGGTTAACTCTGTGGATGTTGAATATGAGGAAACAGATGGCCAACTATGCATGGACTGTAGCCATAACATTTGAGGCCTGGGTGTCATGGACTACAAGGGACAGAGGAAGAAAGAGAAAGTTCAAACTGTGTTGTATGATAAGTTACAATGACTGGGAATTAGTATGAGGACAAAGTGGAAAACAGGGGGCTTTAAAGTAGGTGTTTTTGATATTTAGTTTCAACTAGTTTTCTGTGCTAGATAGTTCTGTTTTTGAAAGAGTACTGATCGCATAGAATGGGATGTTCAGTGTGCTTGCTTGCTAAGTTGCTTCAGTCATGTCTGACTCTTTGAGACCCTATATGGGCTCGATAAAGGACAGAAATGGTATGGACCTAACAGAAGCAGAAGATATTAAGAAGAGGTGGCAAGAATACGTGGAAGAACTGTACAAAAAAGATCTTCATGACCCAGATAATCATGATGATGTGATCACTAATCTAGAGCCAGACATCTTGGAATGTGAAGTCAAGTGGGCCTTAGAAAGCATCACTATGAACAAAGCTAGTGGAGGTGATGGAATTCCAGTGGAGCTGTTTCAAATCCTGAAAGATGATGCTGTGAAAGTGCTACACTCAGTATGCCCAGCAAATTTGGAAAACTGAGCAGTGGCCACAGGACTGGAAAAGGTCAGTTTTCATTCCAATTCCAAAGAAAGGCAATGCCAAAGAATGCTCCAACTACTGCACAATTGCACTCATCTCACATGCTAGTAAAGTAATGCTCAAAATCCTCCAAACCAGGCTTCAGCAATACGTGAACCGTGAACTCCCTGATGTTCAAGCTGGCTTTAGAAAAGGCAGAGGAACCAGAGATCAAATTGCCAACATCCGCTGGATCATGGAAAAAGCAAGAGAGTTCCAGAAAAACATCTACTTCTGCTTTATCGACTATGCCAAAGCCTTTGACTGTGTGGATCACAATAAACTAAAAGAAAAATAAATTAACTTGACTGCTCTCTTTCTGATATTTATTTGCCAATAGTAATTTTCTCTGAAAAAAAAAAAAAGAAAATCTGGCTTCTTTCCAAATGGGATGAATCACATATCAACTTGCCAGTGAATAAAAAGTCTCTATCTAGTTTTGAAAAAATTAACTACACTGGATACAAAACAAGCCACATGATATGCTGTTTAATATTTTCTCAAAGGTTTGACAATGTTGGCAATTTTCCTTCAAATGTTCACTGCATCTGCTCTTAGAAATATTATTTGTGATACTACACTTTTCCAAATTCCTATTAACCATGTTAGCTTTCTTTAGAAATAACAGATGGTAGGAAACCATGCTGTATTTTGTCCCTCAAATGCTTGTGTGTAGCACTTTAGATGTTGCTAAATTTCTATGTAAGATCAAAAATTAAAGATATGTCAGAGAAAGCTAAGGAGGAGATGATAATTTTTTTTTTCAGATAGCTTAGGAGGAAAACACTATCTTGTCTGAGGTTTCAATAACTAAATATAAATCATTTTCTTTACTGCCTTTTGCAAAGAAAGAACTAGGTTTCCCTATAAAGTGCCCCCCACCCAAATTTGATACTCATGATCTCTTGATTTCTTTTTTAAAAATCTCTTTCAAGTGGATATTGACACAAGAGATTTTGTTACAAAATCTGAATTTCTCTTAAAAAAAAAAAAGACTTGAAATATTTTGTAGACACTATTAGTGAGATGTTAGCAATGATTTTAGGTTTAAAGGGTGGCAATAGATTATAAACAAGATGAGTACAGATGCTTCCACACACCATTTGGCTAATTAAAGAGAAAAACACCTGGCAGTCACACATTTGTGCAATATCATGGCCTAATCTAATTGTAGAAGTGTGCATTTTTGAAAATAATAATACCCTTAAAGCTGGGGATTTTGTGATAGCCAAGTTCTGCTATCCTTGGTCACCAAGCAGCACTTCATCATCTAACATATGATACTGGATAAATTTATTTGAACTGTTTTTATTCTGCTAGTAACTTAATTTTCATTGGAGTTTTTATATAGTCAACATTTGAAGCCAACTTTGGGGAAATGAGATTGGGTTACTGATCTTGGATCCTTCCAACCACAGTGGGAACAAGCTGTGACTTGAAAATGGGAAAACAATAATAAGGTTCAGAAGGAAATTGAGGTTGGGCTTAGAGTTGCCCAGGAAATCATTATTTTGACACATGATAAAGAAGGGAGAGCTCAGTGAGTCTTAGCGAAAGAATTGAAGACTTTTTAGCTTATAGGAAAAAAAAGAAACAGGCATGAGTGTAAGTCAGGATTTTAAAGGGAGGATTGGGAGAAGGATATAATAAATCTGGGTGATATATTCATGGAAAAAGGAACTTCACAATTTCAATAACTCAGTCATCAGCATTATTCACCGATGTCTTCACTTTAAGGATTTATTGGCAGCTAAGAAATGTATTTTGGGATTGGAATGAAAACTGACCTTTTCCAGTCCTGTGGCCACTGCTGAGTTTTCCAAATTTGTTGGCAGATTGAGTGCAGCACTTTCACAGCATCATCTTTCAGGATTTGAAACAGCTCCACTGGAATTCCATCACCTCCACTAGCTTTGTTCGTAGTGATGCTTTCTAAGGCCCACTTGACTTCACATTCCAAGATGTCTGGCTCTAGGTTAGTGATCACATCATCATGATTATCTGGGTCGTGAAGATCTTTTTTGTACAGTTCTTCCACGTATTCTTGCCACCNTCAGGATTTGAAACAGCTCAACTGGAATTCCATCACCTCCACTAGCTTTGTTCGTAGTGATGCTTTCTAAGGCCCACTTGACTTCACATTCCAAGATGTCTGGCTCTAGATTAGTGATCACATCATCATGATTATCTGGGTCGTGAAGATCTTTTTTGTACAGTTCTTCCATGTATTCTTGCCACCTCTTCTTAATATCTTCTGCTTCTGTTAGGTCCATACCATTTCTGTCCTTTATCGAGCCCATCCTCGCATGAAATGTTCCCTTGGTATCTCTAATTTTCTTGAAGAGATCTCTAGTCTTTCCCATTCTGTTCTTTTCCTCTATTTCTTTGCATTGATCTCTGAAGAAGGCTTTCTTATCTCTTCTTGCTATTCTTTGGAACTCTGCATTCAGGTGCTTATATCTTTCCTTTTCTCCTTTGCTTTTCACCTCTCTTCTTTTCACAGCTATTTGTAAGGCCTCCTCACACAGCCATTTTACTTTTTTGCATTTCTTTTCCATGGGGATGGTCTTGATCCCTGTCTCCCGTACAATGTCACGAACCTCATTCTATAGTTCATCAGGCACTCTATCTATCAGATCTAGGCCCTTAAATCTATTCCTCTCTTCCACTGTATAATTATAAGGGATTTGATTTAGGTCATACCTGAATGGTCTAGTGGTTTTCCCTACTGTCTTCAATTTGAGTCTGAAGTTGGTAATAAGGAGTTCATGATCTGAGCCACAGTCAGCTCCTGCTCTTGTTTTTGTTGACTGTATAGAGCTTCTCCATTTTGGTTGCACAGAATGTAATCAATGTGATTTCGGTGTTGACCATCTGGTGATACCAGACTAGAAATCAATATTTAAGTTATCTCTAAGTCCCAAAATATTTAGAAATTGAATACTAAGATTTTATTGACCCATAGCGAATTCCCTGGTGGTGCTAGTGATATAGAACCCATCCGCCAATGCCAGAGATGCAAGGGACAAGGGTTCAATCTCTGGGTTGGGAAGATCCTTTGGAGGAGGGCATGGCAACTCACTCCTGTATTCTTGCCTGGAAAATCCCATGGACAGAGGAGCCTAGAGGGCTACAGTCCATAGGGTTGCTGAGTTGGACATGACTAAAGCAACTTATTATACATGCACAGACCCAGAGATCAGAAAAAATACAGAAATTTAAAAACAGAAAATATTCTTTAAGTTAGTGAAGGTTGCACAGTCATGTCCGACCCTTTCTGACCCCATGGACTGTAGCCTACAAGGCTCCTCTGTCCATGGAATTTTCCAGTCAAGAGTACTGGAGTGGGTCACCATTTCCTTCTCCACAGGATCTTCCCAACCCAGGGATCAAACCTGGGTCTCCTGCACTACAGGCAGACACTTTACCGTCCAAGCCACCAGGGAAGCCCATTCTTTAAGTTAAGGATAATGAAAATACAATATATTAAACCTTGTGAAAATTAGGCAAAGCAATGCTAAAGGAGAGATGTAGTCTTAGATGCAAATATTAGAAAAAAGAAAAGATTTAGTGGGAATTAATGGTGTAAATATTTTTGTGTTTAGAAAAAATTTTAAGCATCAAATTAAACACAGAAATAGAAGGGATAAAATGATAAGAAAAAAGGAGAGCCTAATTAATGAAATAAAAAAAATGTACAGCAAAAAGAATAAACAAAGCTAAATTTGGTTGAACAAAAAAAAAATTCTAGTAATCCCTACTGAAAGTAATTAAGTATCAATTGCCTACTCCAACAACGAAAAACATACAACTTTAAGATCTTAACAATGCTAAGGAAGATATTTTGATGAAATTGATAAATTCTGAGAAAAACATCACCAATAAAAACTGAGAAAAGCATAACCAATAAAAACAGACAGACAAAACTGAAAGACTTAAGAGTCATGCATCAAAAAAATTAAATATCTTTGCACAAAGAAAACTCTAGTCACAGGATTCTGTACTAGTAAATTCTTCTAAACATTTTGGGAAAAATCACCAGTCTCACACAGGATTGAAATTACTTTTTGAAATTAGATAATAGGAAAAGAGAAAATATTTCCTGACTCACTCATGACACCAGATAACTCTAATTTCAAACCATAACAAGGGCATTATAACTAAGGAAAACTATAGGTCACCCTCATAATCATACCTGCAAACTCAAATAATCAAAATATGAACAAAATAAATCTATCCATACATGAGAAAGGTAATATATCATTACTGAGAGGGTTTTATTATTATTATTATTTCAAGATTGCCATTGTCTACTCTTAGAAAGCAACCAATGTAAATATTGTTTTGATGAATAAAAGGGGAAGTAAACTTGCTACTCTGGATAAATGAAATTTAATCCCATGGGAAAGTTGGAGACCTGGTGTAAAATACAATCTTCAGACATATCTTATTGATTAGCAAAGGAACTGCGCTATACAACAATTCTCATTAGTTATTGGTTGAGTTTTCCTAACAGAGTTTATTCCTTGGAAATTCTACTTTGCTATTACAAGCAACAGAGTGTCCAGGGAACTGAGAATGCTTTCAAACACAAAAACACAGACACACACACACACACAAAGTAGGTGTTGTCATTTAGAAGCTGAGCTGATGACGTGCACAAAGAGGTGACGACAAGAGGATCCGGTTGGGTTCCAGTGAAACTGCAAGGAGATGCAACCAGTCCATTCTGAAGGAGATCAACCCTGGGATTTCTTTGGAAGGAATGATGCTAAAGCTGAAACTCCAGTACTTTGGCCACCTCATGCGAAGAGTTGACTCATTGGAAAAGACTCTGATGCTGGGAGGGATTGGGAGCAGGAGGAGAAGGGGACAACCGAGGATGAGATGGCTGGATGGCATCACGGACTTCATGGACGTGAGTTTGAGTGAACTCCCGGAGTTGGTGATGAATAGGGAGGCTTGGCGTGCTGCGATTCATGGGGTCGCAAAGAGTTGGACACGACTGAGCGATTTAACTGAACTGAATTGAAAGGTATACCATGTTTATAGGTTTTTAAATAATGTTATAAAGGTATCAGTTATCCTCAGAATAATAGTGATTCAGTGAAATCCAACTGAAAAATCCTAGAAATGTTTCCATTAACTGGCTATTTCCAAAATTGATGTGGAAATTTAAAGAGTTAAGGACAGCCAAAGCTATCTTGAAGAAAGTTAGAAAATTTACACAAACAGATATCAAGACTTATTTTAAACTTACAATAACTAAAAAATATGTGGTATTGGCACAAGAACAGACAGACAATGAAACATTGACAAGAATCAACAAACAGACCTACACATACATAGACACTCATGCTGTGACAAAATTTACACTACACAGAGCAGAAGAATGCCTCTGCGTTTTCCAGAGAAACACATAGTATTTAAAGATATATACAAAAATATAGCAGCAATATTTGTAAAAGGAAAAACTGGGAAATATAAAATAGTTTTTTAAAAATATGATATATTTATACAATGGAATAATATAGATTGATGAAGTCAATACCGCTCCAGCAACATGGATTCATTTCTCAAAAAATAATGTTAAAAGTCAAGCACAAAAGTACACATGATATGATTTCATTGCAAAATTTCTAAAACAGATAAAACTAGTCTCTGGTTTCAGTGGTGTTAAAAGTGAGAATCAGGTCTCTGAGAAAAGAAAGAGGGGTCCTATGAAGCAGTATGAAGGAGTCTTCTGTGATATTGGCAGGCATTTAATATTTACCTACCTAAGAAAAGTGATGTGGATATGCTCATCTGTGAAAATACATTCAGTTCAGTTCAGTTCAGTCGCTCAGTCATGTCCGACTCTTTGCAACCCCATGAATCCCATATGTAAAACAGATGACCAGTGTAAGTTCCATGCATGAAGCAGGGCACTCAAAGCCTGTGCTTTGGGATGACCCAGAGGAATGGGGTAGGGAGGGAGGTGGGAGGGGAGTCAAGATGGAAAGACATATGTACACCCCTGGCTGATTCATGTCGATGTATGGCAAAACCCACCACAACATTGTAAAGTAAGTATCCTCCAATTGAAATAAATTAATTTTTAAAAAATTAAAAATAATTTAACAAAAGAAATTTAAAACATCTTTAATTTATTACTCAATTTTACTTTTTGTCTTATTTCTTACTACTCAACAGTGCTGCTAAGTCGCTTCAGTCGTATCCGACTCTGTGCGACCCCACAGATGGCAGCCCATTGGGCTCCGCCATCCCTGGGATTCTCCAGGCAAGAACACTGGAGTGGATTGCCATTTCCTTCTCCAATGCATGAAAGTGAAAAGTGAAAGTGAAGTCGCTCAGTCGTGTCCAACTCTTAGCGACCTCATGGACTGCAGCCCACCAGGCTCCTCCGTCCATGGGAGTTTCCAGGCAAGAGTAGTGGAGTGGGATGCCATTGCCTTCTCCACTACTCAACACTACCTTTTATTTATTTTTCTTTTAAAAATTCCTACTGAATTCCCTGCAAATTTGCATAAATGATTTTTTTAGGGTCATTTGAGAGAATGATAATTTTATGTATCAATGTCAATATTTCCTCAAGCAGGTCACTAAAATTAAGATACATTTGTATATCTACACTAGCAAAAAATAAACAAACACATAAACATTTGCATGTTTTATACCTTTCAGTTCAGTTCAGTCGCTCAGTCGTGTCCGACTCTTTGTGACCCCCATTGACTGCAGCACACCAGGCCTCTCTGTCCATCACCAACTCCTGGAGCTTCCTCAAACTCATATCCATTGAGTCGGTGATGCCATCCAACTATCTCATCCTCTGTCATCCCCTTCTCCTCCCATCTTCAATCTTTCCCAGCATCAGGGTCTTTTCCAATGAGTCAGTTTTTCGCATCAGGTGGCCAAAGTATTGGAGTTGCAGCTTCAGCATCAGTCCTTCCAATGAATATTTAGAACTGATTTCCTTTAGGATGGACTGGTTGGATCTCCTTGCAGTACAAGGGACTCTCAAGAGTCTTCTCCAACAGCACAGTTCAAAAGCATCAATCCTTCAGTGCTCAGCTTTCTTTATAGTCCAACTGTCACATCCATACATGACCACTGGAAAAACCGTAGCCTCGGCTAGACGGACCTTTGTTGGCAAAGTAACGTCTCTGCTTTTTAATATGCTGTCTGTAGATCTATGTTTAGGTCTATGTCTGCTTTATGTCTAAAGGTCTATGTTTATACTTTTACACTGACTTTTGTTTCTCACTATCAATTTATCAGTTAAGGATAGAGAAGCACAGGTTTCAAGTTCACTTTGGGAAGCTCACTATGGCAGCATTCTCTGCCTGTCATGGCTCTCCATAATTCAGATGATCCTTTACTTAGCTGCATATTTTTCTGATTTCAAAGTTATGTACAAACTTCTGTTTTTAGCTACTGAGCCACATTCCCAATTGAAACCATAAATTTATAAAGACTACATCTTAAAACTACCAGTGAACAACAATCCAACAATTAAATGCAGAAAGTACTCAGAATTTTTATTTTTGTCTCATCAGGAAATTTCCAGTATTTTAAACTTGTTTATAAACATAGTGATGAAAAAACTGTGCCTAGAAATTGACCTAATTTTGGAGAAAATATGTGCTCATGTACTCAAAAGTAAAAGAAAAAAAGTCTCTGATTTTTTGAATGACAGATTTGCTTTTCAAAAATATAACCATATAATCCTTTCTAAACTCATGCTCATCGCTGTTGTCTGCTCCCACAGGCAAGCTCTTTTCATGGACTTCTGATTGCTTTAAGCCTAATCTTTCACATTACAATGGTAAATGGATTGACAATGATAAGCAATGGGAAACAAGATGACTTTTGGGCTAAAGCTAGAAGATCCCTCATTAACAAAACAGTAAATTTCTAATTACTCATTAAATATGAAATTTATTTGCTTTTTGTTAAATGTGAGACTTGTTAATATGAATCCTGCCCATTTTCCTTTATTATATTATTTTTTGGCTGTGCTGGTTTTTCTCTAGATGTGGTGAGCAGGGGCTACTCTCTTGTTGCTGAGCACAGGCTCTAGGGCACACAGGCTTCAGTAGCTGGAACACGTGGGCTCAGTATTTGCAGCTCCCAGGCCCTAGAGCACAGGCTCAGTAGTTGTGGTATATGGCACTTAGTTGCTTGGTGGCTTGTGGGATTTTCCCAGATCAGGGATCGAACCCATGTCTCCTGCATTGACAGGCAGATTCTCGACCACTGAACCACCAGGGAAGCCCCAATTTTTCTTCTGAATGAAGTTGAAACAGTATTTTAAGTGTGAAAAAATTTAAAACTTCTTTCCCTAACTTACTTTGTGTCCCCAGTATAATTCCACTTACCCAAAGAATATAAGTACCACAGAGGAAAGTTTCAAAATGTTACTGAGTCCAAGTTTATACTGCTTATTGTACAGCAGGCCAATAAACTGAGAGGTGAGGTGTTAGGGCAAGGAATAGCAACTTTGTTTGGAAAGGCAGCAGACCCGTAGGATGGTGAACTAGTATCCCAAAGAACCATCGTACCAGAGTTAGGCTTCTTATATATTAAAAAAGGAGGAGTATGGCTATTGCAAACTTCTAGCTGCTGGAATCCTTTGTTCTTGCAGTTGTACATGCAACTCTGGTCACAGTGTTCTTGTAAACCTCTAACAAGACAAATATTATTCTCTGTTATGCATTTAAAGGCAAGGGCCTTGAGAAAGGGCTATCTTTTATATTTCAGATGATAGGCAAATTTGTTTTGCAAAAGTTGCAGAGCCAGCATGACTAAGCACAGACAACATATCACAAAAGTTAGGGCTAAAGCAGTAGATGCAATATGGAGTCAGATTTGATCCTGTTACAAAAAGAGACCACTCAGCCAACTTTCATTTGAATGGGTTAAATCCCTTTTATTTATTTATTTTTTGAGACTCAGTTCAGTTCCGTCACTCGGTGGTGTCCGACTCTTTGGGACCCCATGAATCGCAGCACACCAGGCCTCCCTGTCCGTCACCAACTCCCAGAGTTCACTCAGACTCACATCCATCGAGTCAGTGATGCCGTCCAGCCACCTCATCCTCTGTCATCCCCTTCTCCTCCTGCCCCCAATCCCTCCCAGCATCAGAGTCTTTTCCAATGAGTCAACTCTTCCCATGAGGTGGCCAAAGTACTGGAGTTTCAGCTTTAGCGTCATTCCTTCCAAAGAAATCCCAGCCTGGGATTCTCCTTCAGAATGGACTTGTTGGATCTCCTTGCAGTCCAAGGGACTCTCAAGAGTTTCATCCAACACCACAGTTCAAAAGCACCAATTCTTTGGCGCTCAGCCTTCTTCACAGTCCAACTCTCACATCCATACATGACCACAGGAAAAACCATAGCCTTGACTAGACGGACCTTAGTCGACAAAGTAATGTCTCTACTTTTGAATATACTATCTAGGTTGGTCATAACTTTTCTTCCAAGGAGTAAGCGACTTTTAATTTCATGATTGCAATCACCATCTGCAGTGATTTTGGAGCCCCAAAAAATAAAGTCTGACACTGTTTCCCCATCTATTTCCCATGAAGTGATGGGACTTGATGCCATGATCTTTGTTTTCTGAATGTTGAGCTTTAAGCCAACTTTTTCACTCTCCTCTTTCGCTTTCATCAAGAGGCTTTTTAGCTCCTCTTCACTTTCTGTCATAAGGGTGGTGTCATCTGTATAT
>SJYT01081717.1:141061-164687 GCA_006410635.1 Cephalophus harveyi
CACTTGACTTCACATTCCAGGATGTCTGGCTCTAGGTGAGTGATCACACCATCGTGATTATCTGGGTCATGAAGATCTTTTTTGTATAGTTCTTCTGTGTATTCTTGCCACCTCTTCTTAATATCTTCTGCTTCTGTTAGGTCCATACCATTTCTGTCCTTTATTGAGCCAATCTTTGCGTGAAATATTCCTTGGTATCTCCAATTTTCTTGAAGAGATCTCTAGTCTTTCCCCATTCTATTGTTTTCCTCTATTTCTTTGCAGTGATCGCTGAGGAAGGCTTTCTTATCTCTTTACTATTCTTTGGAACTCTGCATTCAAATGCGTATATCGTTCCTTTTCTCCTTTGCCTTTCACTTCTCTTTTCTCAGCTATTTGTAAGGCCTCCCCAGACAGCCATTTTGCTTTTTTGCATTTCTTTTCCATGGGGATGGTCTTACCCATCATCATGATTATCTGGGTCGTGAAGATCTTTTTTGTACAGTTCTTCCGTGTATTCTTGCCACCTCTTCTTAATATCTTCTGCTTCTGTTAGGTCCATACCATTTCTGTCCTTTATCGAGCCCATCCTTGCATGAAATGTTCCCTTGGTATCTCTAATTTTCTTGAAGAGATCTCTAGTCTTTCCCATTCTGTTGTTTTCCTCTATTTCTTTGCATTGATCACTGAAGAAGCCTTTCTTATGTCTTCTTGCTATTCTTTGGAACTCTGCATTCAGGTGCTTATATCTTTCCTTTTCTCCTGGATGGTCAATATTCATCTTTTGGATCTCCATGGTCACCAAATTCAATATAGCCCACAATTATCATTATATCTCCTAATTTGTATCACTTCATCATTCAAAAAGAACTTGTATATAAATTAGCCAATGAAAACCTACTGCATAGCACAGGGAACAATACTCAATGTCTTATAATAATCTATAAAGGAAGAAAATGTTAAAAAAAGAAAAAGAATATTGGAAAAGACCTTGATGCTGGGAAACAGTGAGGGCAGGAGGAGAAGGGGATAACAGAGGATGAGATGGTTGGATGGCATCACCGACTCAATGGACATGAGTTTGAGCAAACTCTGGAAGATAGTGAAAGGCAGGGAAGCCTGGCATGCTGCAGTCCATGGGGTCTCAAAGAGTCAGACATGACTTAGTGACTGAACAGCAATAATATGTATATGTATAATTTAATCACAGCATTGTAAACTATATTTCAATAATTTAAAAAATAATTTTAAAATAAAAATAAAAAATACTTTCACATTTATTTTTCTTCTGATAGAAACATCATTTCATATTATATGGAGATGACTTCAAGGGCTTTAGTCTTGGAATCAGATAGTTTGAATTTCCATCCCAATTTGGCCACCTACTAGCTATAGGGTCACAAGATACTTAATCTCTCTGAGCCTTCATTTTTTGATGTGTAAGTGACAACAATGACAGCTCCTATCTAATAGGAACTGAAATAGTGTCTAGCACTTTGTAATTATTCAACAAACACTATCATTTACTCTTTTATCCATTAACTTTTAGATGAAGCTAATTGATTTGGTCAAGATTAGACAAATAGGACCTCCCTGGTGGTGCAGTGGATAAGAATTTACCTGCCAGTGCAGGGGACACAAGTTTAATCCCTGGCCTGGGAAGATTCCACATTTCATGGAACAACAAAGCTCTTGCACATAACTACTGAGCTTGGACTCTAGAGCCCAGGAAGTGCAATTACTGAGCCTGGGTGCTGCAACTACTGAAGCTTATGCGCCTAGAGCCTGTTCTCCACAACAGAATAAGCTGCAATGAGAAGCCCGTGCACTGCAACAGAGTAGTGCCCACTTGCAGCAACTAGAGGAAGCCCACACAAAGCAGCAAAGACCCAGCACAGCCAAAATTAAATAAACAAACAAATAAATAGAAAACCTTTAAAGATAGACAAATAATCCTTGGATTGATTTCACCTGTTGTTTTGAGGGCTTTCCTTTTCAAAGCAGACTCATCTTTGCATAATCATAAATAACTTAAAAATTTAGCATTTCATTCCAAGAGATTGTATAGGAAATTTCACTGAATAAAAGTCCTGCCAAGGAGCACTTGATTTCAGTTTTCTAAATGACTGACTGTTTTAAAATTTATATTCAAGAGAAAACATTTTTCAGCGTCCTATTTTCAGTCAAATTCATTGACATTTCCTACAGATGACATGCTGTGTCAACTGAAACCAGCACACACAAAAAAGAGGCACAAAGGTTATGACCTTTAACACTGAAACCCAGCTCTCCCATCATTAGCAAACAAAGCCTCTTTTTGTTCATTTCTGCAATCAGAAATCATGACTTTTGTCTCCTTATTCAGTAATGACCCTAGGCTTATACTATTATTGTATGCAACTTCTTCTTGGATACTTGTTCTTTTTTATTTGCTTTTTATTTTTTTATTTATAAGTTATTTCATTCTAATTTAGAAAAAAAATATTGTCTTCACTTTTTTTTTGACATTGATTTGTAACAATTATCGAGTAGAAATATAAAATAAGGAGAAAATTCCCACAATGATCTACCGATTTTTTTTTTCTTTTTAAAAATTAATTTATTTTAATTGGAGGATGATTACTTTGAAATATTGTGGCAGTTTTTGCCGTCCATTGATATGAATCAGCCACAGGTGTACATGTGTCCCCCATTCCAGTCTTCCCTCCCTCTTCCCTCCCCATCCCATCCCTCTGGGTTGTTCCAGTGCATGGACTTTGAGTGCCCTGTTTCATGCATTGAACTTGGACTGGTCATCTATTTTACATATGGTAATATACATGTTTCAGTGCTATTCTCTCAAATCATCCCACCCTCGCCTTCTCCCACAGAGTCCAAAAGTCTGTTCTTTATAGATGTGTCTCTTTTGCTGTCTTGCATAATATTTTTCCTTACACAGGAGAACAAGAAATGTTATCCCCAGTTTGCATGTGGATTCCTAGAATTCTTTTCCATTAAAAGTTACTGAAAAGCTAAATGCTTCTGTAGCTGGGGGGTTTGCAGAATCCTTCAAGTTCTTAATATCTGAAATTATTGTAATATTGGTTACCTAAGTAAGACCATACATGTCAAAGGTGACTGTCAAATTATATACTTTTCTTAAGTAATTTGTTTGTGTGTCTTTATTTCTCAATGGTGTTTACAAATCTAAGTTTAGAGCTCAAAACCAATCTTTATTGTTCAAATTTTTGTAAAATTTTTTGTAACACCAAAATTTATACTCACAGTGATTTCAAGGTGATTCATGGATATGTGCAGATCTGAAAAGATTTGGAGTCACCCATCTTTATCAGCTGAGGTCAAATGAAGAAATGCTCTACCTTCTTGCTTCAGATCTCATACTGTAAATAAATATGTCCTTTTCAGTCAATTTAATGTCACATTTTTTGTATTTTTGTGCTTTTTGTTGGTGATTTTGCTGTTTATAATGACTCCCAAGTATGTTGCTGAAGTATTGTTGCAAGTGTTGTCAGTTTCTAAGCAAAAGATTACTGTAATATGCCTTAAGGAGAAAACATGTTAGGTAAGCTTTGCTTAGGCATAAGTTACAGTGCCATGGCTGTGTGCTCAAAGTTAATGAATCAAAAATACATATTAAATAAGGTGTCCTTTAACAGAAATACACATAAAATAAGAAACAGGAAGAATTCAGCTCTGCAAAATGGAACTTTTTGCCTATCCTACTTTTCCCTACACCTCTGCTAGGTATTATGAAGACTGTGGGATGGAGCCTGTCCATTATCTCTGGCCTGCAATAATATGAGCAGAGATAACTCTCCTTCCTCTCCATAGAGTAGGGACTTGAGAGGCATATGGGGAGATACTAAGAAAATATGACAGTTCAGTTCAGTTCAGTTTGGTCACTCAGTTGTGTCCGACTCTCTGTGACTCCATGAACCACAGCACACCAGGCCTCCCTGTCCATCATCAACTCTTGGAGTCCACCCAAACTCATGTCCATCAAGTCGGTGATGCCATCCAGCCTTCTCATTCTCTGTTGTCCCCTTCTCCTGCTGCCCTCAATCTTTCCCAACATCAGGGTCTTTTCAAATGAGTCAGCTCTTCACATCAGGTGGCCAAAGTATTGGAGTTTCAGCTTCAACATCAGTCCTTCCAATGAACACCCAGGACTGATCTCCTTTAGGATGGACTGGTTGGATCTCCTTGCAGTCCAAGGGACTTTCAAAAGTCTTCTCCAACACCATAGTTCAAAAGCTCCAATTCTTCAGTGCTCAGCTTTCTTCATAGTCCAACTGTCACATCCATACATGACCAGTGGAAAAACCATAGCCTTGACTAGGCGGGCTTTTGTTGGCAAATTAATGTCTCTTCTTTTTAATATGCTGTCTAGGTTGGTCATAACTTTCCTTCCAAGGAGTAAGCGTCTTTTAATTTCATGGCTACAATCACCATCTGCAGTGATTTTGGAGCCCAGAAAAATAAAGTCAGCCATTGTTTCCACTATTTCCCCATCTATTTGCCATGAAGTGATGCAACCAGATGCCATGAACTTAATTTTCTGAATGTTGAGCTTTAAGCTTGAGAGGCATGTGAGGAGATACTAAGAAAATATAACAACTTGATACCAATAAAGTCAACAATTTAGATGAAATGAACAAATTTCTTGAGATACAAACACCACCAAAATACCCTAAGGAAAAAGTTTAAAAAAAAAATCCTTAATAGTCCTATATCTATTAAATGCACTGAATTTGTAGATAGAATATCTAAAGTGAGACATTCCAATTTCATATGGTTTTACTGATGAATTTCACAAAACATTTGGGGACAAATAAAACCAGTTCTACACAGTCTCTTTCTCAAAATAGGAAGGAACACTTCTCAAAATGTTTTATGTTTCATTATCCTAATTCCTAAACTAGACAAAGATAGAAAAAGTAGAGAAGGCTATAAACAATATCTCTCATTAACATAGACATAAAAACCTCAACAAATATGAGTAAATCATGTCCTCCAATATATGAAACAAAAATACAACACGACTAAGTGGGGATTATTCCAGGAATTCCAGGATTACTTAAAAATTAGTCAATGCAATCACCACATAAAGAGTCTATAGGGTAATAGCCACAGTATCATATCAGTTCATGTAACAAAACCATTTGAGAAGATGTATATTACCTATTTATTTTTAAAAACTTTCAATAAATTAGGAATAGAAATTTTTTTTTTTCAATTGGCAAAGAGTATCTATAAAATAACCGGCAGCTAAATCTTTGCAGCCAAAGACGGAGAAGTTCTATACAGTCAGCAAAAACAAGACTGGGAGCGGACTGTGGCTCAGATCATGAACTCCTTATTGCCAAATTCAGACTTAAAGTGAAGAAAGTGGGGAAAACAACTAGACCATTCAGGTATGATCTAAATCAAATCCCTTATGATTATACAGTGGAAGTGAGAAATAGATTTAAGGGACTAGATCTGATAGAGTGTCTGATGAAGTATGGACGGAGGTTCATGACACTGTACAGGAGACAGGGATCAAGACCATCCCCATGAAAAAGAAGTGCAAGAAAGCAAAATGGCTGTCTGAGGAGGCCTTAAAAGACTGTGAGAAGAAGAGAAGCAAAAAGTAAAGGAGAAAAGAAAAGATATACCCATTTGAATGCAGAGTTCCAAAGAATAGAAAGGAGAGATAAGAAAGCCTTCCTCAGCGACCAATGCAAAGAAATAGAGGAAAACAATAGAATAGGAAAGACTAGAGATCTCTTCAAGAAAATTAGAGATATGAAAGGAACATTTCATGCAAAGATGGGCTCAATAAAGGACAGAAATGGTATGACCTAACAGAAGCAGAAGGTATTAAGAAGAGGTGGCAAGAATACACAGAAGAACTATATAAAAAAGATCTTCATGACTCAGATAATCACAGTGGTGTGATCACTCATCTAGAGCCAGACATCCTGCAATGTGAAGTCAAGTGGGCCTTAGGAAATATCACTAAAAACAAAGCTAGTGGAGGTGATAGAAATCCAGTTGAGCTATTTCAAATCCTACAAGATGATGCTGTGTAAGTGCTGCACTCAATATGTCAGCAAATTTGGAAAACTCAGCAGTGGCCACAGCACTGGAAAAGCTCAGCTTTCATTCCAATGCCAAAGAATGCTCAAACTACCGCACAATTGCACTCGTCTCACACGCTAGTAAAGTAATGCTCAAAATTTTCCAAGCAAGGCTTCAGCAATACATGAACCGTGAACTTCCTGATGTTCAAGCTTAGAAAAGGCAGAGGAACCAGAGATCAAATCACCAGCATTGGGTGGATCATGGAAAAAGCAAGAGAGTTCCAGAAAAACATCTATTTCTGCTTTATTGACTATGCCAAAGCCTTTGACTGCATGGATCACAACAAACTGGAAAATTCTCCAAGAGATGGGAATACTAGACTACCTGACCTGCCTCTTGAGAAACCTGTATGCAGGTCAGGAAGCAACTATTAGAACGGGACATGGGACAACAGACTGGTTCCAAATATATGTCAAGGCTGTATATTGTCACCCTGCTTATTTAACTTCTATGCAGAGTACATCATGAGAAACACTGGGCTGGAAGAAGCACAAGCTGGAATCAAGATTGCCAGGAGAAATATCAATAACCTCAGATATGCAGATGACACCACCCTTATGGCAGAAAGTGAAGAAGAACTAAAGAGCCTCTTGATGAAAGTGAAAGTGGAGAGTGAAAAAGTTGGCTTAAAGCTCAACATTCAGAAAACAAAGATCATGGCATTTAGTCCCATCATTTCATGGCAAATAGATGGGGAAACAGTGAAAACAATGGCTGACTTTATTTTTTGGGGCTCCAAATCACTACAGATGGTGACTACAGCCATGAAATGAAAAGAGGCTTGCTCCTTGGAAGGAAAGCAATGACCAACCTAGACAGCATATTAAAAAACAGAGACATTACTTTGCCATCAAAATTCCATCTAGTCAAGGCTATGGTTTTTCTAGTAGTCATGTATGGATCCGAGATTTGGGACTATAAAGACAGCTGAATGCCAAAGAATTGATGCTCTTGAACTGTAGTGCTGAAGAAGACCCTTGAGAGTCCCATGGACTGCAAGGAGATCCAACCAGTCCATCCTAAAGGAGATCAGTCTTGAATATTCACTGGAAGGACTGATGTTGAAGCTGAAACTCCAATATTTTGGCCACCTGATGTGAAGAGATGACTCATTTGAAAAGACCCTGATGCTGGGAAACAGTGAGGGCAGGAGGAGAAGGGGATGACAGAGGATGAGATGGTTGAATGGCATCACCGACTCAATGGACATGAGTTTGGTTAAACTCTAGGAGTTGATGATGGAAAGGGAGGCCTGTCGTGCTGAGGTTCATGGGGTCACAAAGAGTCAGACATGACTGAGTGACTGAATTGACTGAATGTCAAACTTAATGGTATAAAACTGAATAATTTTCCCCTAACATCTGACCATGGAGAAGGCAATGGCATCCCACTCCAGTACTCTTGCCTGGAAAATCCCATGGACGGAGGAGCCTGGTAGGCTGCAGTCCATGAGGTCGCTAAGAGTTGGACACAACTGAGCGACTTCACTTTCACTTTTTACTTTCATGCATTGGAGAAAGAAATGGCAACCCACTCCAGTGTTCTTGCCTGGAGAATCCCAGGGACAGGGGAGCCTGGTGGGCTGCCTTCTATGGGGTCGCACAAGAGTCGGACACGACTGAAGCGACTTAGCAGCAGCAGCAGCAGCAGCATCTGACCAAAAAAAAGGCATTCCACTTTCACTACTGAAATTCAGCATAGTAATAGATGTCTTAGTTGATTAAAGTAAGACTGAGAGACTGAACTGTACTGATTCACAGATGATAATTAGCTATGTAGAAAATCTTAAAGAATCTACCTAAAACAAAAGAAAAAATTCCTAAAGGGAGCAAGTACATGTAACAATGTCAAAGGATACAAAGGTCAATCTACAAAGATTGTGTATTTTTCTATATGAGAAATTAATAATTAAAAAAGCAAATTTAAAATATAATACCATCTATAATAGCTTAACAAAAAGGAAATACTTAGATGTAAGTCTAACAAAATATGTGCACAATTTGTCTGCTGAAAGCTACAACATACTTCTAAAAGAATTCATTTTTTTTTTTTTTAGATAAATTCTGAATGAATAGAGAGACACACTATTTTCATGGATTAGAAGACTCACCATACTATCATGTGAATTTTCGTTAAATTGATTTATGGATACAAACAATGTCTATCAAAATTCCAGTAAATTTTGTATATGTAAACAAGCAGTTTCTAAAATTTATATGGAAATATGAAGAGACTATAGAAACTAAAACAATATTGAAAAAAGGAATCTGTTTGGAGGAATCATACTACACAACATTAAGACTTACTTTTCTGCTGTAGAAACAAGGAAATGTGAAACTGGTAAAGGAATAGACACAAAGATCATTTGAATAGAATAGAGCGCAGAAAGAGAGCTACAAGTAGGTCTGCTTTTGACTTTTGGCATAAATAAAAAATAATTTAATGAAGAAAATTTTTTTTCAACAAATTGTGTTGAAACAATTGGAATTCCACAAGCAAAAGTATAACTCCTTAACCCTATAACTTGTAACAAAAATAACTCAAAATAGATCATAGATATCACAGAATAGTGTATAGCTGTCAAATTTTTAGAAGAAAAAAATCTTAGGAAAAATCTTTGTGACAGGGGACTATGCAAAGAGTTCTTAGACAGGACTATCACTTACTTAGACATCTAAATCACTATAGACTAAAAAAATATATTACATTCAAATTAAATATTTAAAAGCTTTTCTTTTATGAAATAACCCATAATAATGATTTAAAGACAAGTCAAGAACCAGAGAAAAATATGTATAAGTCATATATCTGATGACAAATTGCATCACAATATATGAAGTCTTTAAACACAATACTAGAAAAGAAAAAAAAATTCATTTAGAAAATGTTGAAAGACTTGAACAGACCTTTTATCAAAGAAGATACATCAGTGTGAAATAAGTGCATGAAAAGATGTTCAGGTTCATTGGCTATTAGAGAATTGCAAACAAAAACCACTATGAAATACACCTCAATGACAATAACTAAAATAAAAATACTAGTAATATCAACTATTGAGGAACAACCAGATCCTTGCTAGAGAGAACATAAAATGATATGGCACTCTAGAAAACAGTAAAGAAGTTTCTTATAAATATACACTTACCATGTGTCACAGAAATTGCACTTTTAAGTATACGTCTTAAGAGAAAACTCATGTATACATGAAAATCTGTATATGAATGTGCATTGATGCTTTATCAGTAAGGGCCAAACACTGAAAATATTGTTAACATAAATATTTTCAAAAGATAAACTGTATATAATCATAGAATGAAAAAATATTCATTAATTAAAATAAATTAACTACCAATACAGGGCTTCCCAGGTGGCACAGTGGCAAAGAATCTGCCTAACAATTCAGGAGATGCAGATTCAATTTCTGGTTTGGGAAGGTCCCTTGAAGAAGGACATGGCAACCCACTCCTGTATTCTTATCTGGGAAATCCCACGGACAGAAAATCATGGAGGGCTACAGTCCATGACACGATTTAGCAACTAAACAACATCAAGTCTAACCATGGAGGTAAAACACCTGTACACTGTAAACTATAAACTATTGCTGAAAAAATTGAAAGGCATTCATAGATGCCCTTAATCAGGTTGAAGAAATTCTCAATTATTCTTTGTTTGCAGAGAGTTTTTTTTTTTTTTAATCATGATAAGATATTGAATTTTGGCAGATGCTTTTTTCTATGTTTATATGGTTTTACCTTTTAAATTAGTCAATATGGGGAAGCAATAGTTTTAAGTATTTGTGTTAAATAGATTAGCATTCATAATGGGTTTCCCAGGTGGCACTAGTGGTAAATAATCTCCCTGCTAATACAGGAGATGCCTGACACTCAAGTTTGATCCCTGGGTCAGGAAGATCCCCTGGAGTATGAAATGGTGACCCACTCCAGTATTCTTGCCTAGAAAATTCCATGGACATAAGATCCTGGCAGGCTACAGTCCATGGGGCAGCAAAGAGTCAGACACTATTCTCATCTATTTCTTGTTTGCAGAGAGTTGGGATGTTTTTACAATCATGATAGAATATAGACTTTTGGCAGATGCTTTTTGTTATGTTTATATGGTTTTTCTTTTTGTATCATTCAATATAGTGAAGCAATAGTTTTAAGTAATATTGTTAAATAGATTTGGCATTCCTAGGATTGACTCTATTTTGTCATGATGTATTATCTACAATTAATCCCATTCAGAGTATTTTTTTTAATCTCAAATATTAAAATTTTCAACTCTAAAAAAAAAGAAGACCTAAATAAATGGAAATACATCTCATGTTCATGGATAGAAACACCAAAAAAACAGGCAGCAAAAGAAAAATAATCTGGAGTTATCAAAATTAAGAGCATTTTGTACATCAAAGGATGCTATCAAGAAAGCAAAAAGAAGACTTACTGAATTAGACAGAATATTTGCACGTAATATATATAGTAAGAGATTAAAATTCAGAATAAGTAAAGAACTATTATAACTCAACAAGAAACCAAACAACCCTTTTTCTTAAGAAAAATGGACAATGACCTTGAATAGATATTTCTTCGAAGATTACAAATAACCAATAAGCACATAGAAAGATGCTTATCACTAGTAAATAGATAAATGTAAATCAAAACAATAAAGAAATAACATTTCATATCTACCTGGAAGGTGATAATTGTTTAACAATGGAAAGTAACAGTATTGATTAAATATGGGAAAATTGGGTGTTTGGGGAATTACTGATAACAATGTAAAATTGTACAGCCACTGTGGAAAAATAGTATGGTGGTTCCATGAGCAATATATGTGGTTCCTCAAAGTATACAAAGCTAACAATCCCTTTCCAAGCAATAAATCTAAAAGAATTGACAGTATGGACTCAAACAGATGTTTGTACACCAATATTTATAGGAATATTATTCACAGTATCCCATGGGTCCATTGATATATTCATATATATCACACACACACACACACACACACACACACACTGAAATATTATTCAGTCATAAAAAGGAATGGAGTTTTTATTTTTGTTACAACGTGGATAGACCTTGAAAACATGCAGAGAGAAGAGGTAAAGTTGTCAGTGTAGAAGGATGCTCACCTCCCCATGAAAACACATCAAAACTAAAACTACATATAGAGTGACTTTCACTGAAATCTACCTGGCGACTAGCAGAACAGATCTACTACAACCAAATCTATGAAGAAACCACATGGAGTTGGGTAAGAAGGAAGGAGAAGCAATCTGGTCAGAACCCACACTCTCAGCATGGGAAACAGAAGAAGAAGGGGATATCATAGGTTCCAGGATCCTTCCTGGGCAGGAAGAGGTTCAAGAAACATATTTTTATGTAGATAAAAATTAGGCACCTCAGCCCTGGGGTCAGACCCTAAGAAGACAAGCCCCCTCCTCTGCTGGGGGCTTCCTGGAGGGCTGTAAGAAAATGAGACTTCAGTCTTGGAGAGTGTACATATACTTGACTATTCCCAGTCAAAGTGCAGAGGCTGAAAGCTGCTTGAGGCTGTACCCAGCTTTCCAGGACCACCCCAATATGCACCCCCCTAACCTGCACCAGGCACTTGTTCCAGCCACTCTTGCTCCAGCACTGCACTCCACTAGGGCAGAGGCTGCCATTGCTGATAAGAGTGCACTCAAACATTGACAGCCATTGAGCACAGAGAAGGGCTGGCTTCCACCTTAACTCTGGCTCTAGCCCTCAACTCCAACAGTATCTTCCACCAAAAAGTAATTCTACAAAATGAATGAAAGAAGAGTTAATGCTTTTCTTTCTCAAATTAGTCCCACAAAATTTGAAGAGGCAAGAACACTCCCAAATTCATTCTATGAGACCATCATTACCCTGATATCAAAATGATATAAAGATACTACAAAAAGTACAGTCCCAAATCCCTAATGAATATGAACACAAAAAAAAATCCTTAACAAGATATATGGAAGTGAAATTCAACAATATATTAAAAAGATTACACACCATGATCAAGTGGGATTTATTCCAGAAATGGGAGGATGGTTCAATATTCACAAGTTAATCAATGTGACATGCCACATTAACAAAAAGAAAGATAAATATAACAGGATCATCTCAATAGATGCACAAAAGGCATTTGGCAAAATTTCAAACTTATTTGTGATAAAAATTCTCAAGTTTGGTATAGAGGCAACAAATCATCATCTATGACAATCCTACAGTTTATATTACAGTACTAAAAAACTGTAGACTTTTCTTCTAAAACTAGGAACAAGGATGCCCATTCTCACCATTTGTAGTTAACACTGTATTGGAAGTCCTCATCATAGCAGTCAAAGGGAAAAAAAAAAGGTATTGAAATTGGAAGATGAGGTAAAACTGTCACTATTTACAAATGACATGGTACTTTAGACGAAACTTTAAAATCTCCACCGGAAAGGAATTAGAGTTAATGAATTAATTTAGTAGAGTTTCAGGATACAAAGTTAATATACAGAAATCTGTTGATTTTCTATGCAATTAAGAAACAGCAAAAGAGAAAGCAAAATAATCCCATTTTAAAATGGATCAAAAAGAGTAAAATATAAACCAGTAAACTTAAGGAGGTTTACTCTGAAAACTATGACATTGATGAAGTAAATTGAAAGCAGTACAAATAATGGAACACCATCCCTTCTTCATAGGTTGGAAATATTTATATTGTTAAAATGTCTGTAGTACCTAAAGCAATATAGTCAATGTAATCCCTATCAAAATACCAATGGCATTATTCACAAAATTAAAACAAACAATTTTAAAATTTCTATGGAACTGTCAGTTCAGTTCAGTTACTCAGTCGTGTCCGACTCTTTGTGACCCCATGAATCACAGCACGCCAGGCCTCCCTGTCCATCACCAACTCCAGGATTTCACTCAAATTCATGTCCATCGAGTCGGTGATGCCATCCAACCATCTCTTCCTCTGATGTTCCCTTCTCCTCCTGCCCTCAATCCCTCCTAGCATCAGGGTCTTTTCCAATGAGTCAACTCTTCGCACCAGGTGGCCAAAGTATTGGAGTTTCAGCTTTAGCATCAGTCCTTCCAGTGAACACCCAGGACAGATGTCCTTTAGGATGGACTGGTTGGATCTCCTTGCAGTCCAAGGGACGTTCAAGAGTCTTCTCCAACACCACAGTTCAATGTATGGCAAAACCAATATGGTATTGTAAAGTAAAATAAAGTAAAAAAAAAAAGCATCAATTCTTCGGCGCTCAGCTTTCTTCACAGTCCAACTCTCACATCCATACATGACCACTGGCAAAACCATAGCCTTGACTAGACGTATCTTTGTTGGCAAAGTAATGTCTCTGCTTTTGAATATGCTATCTAGGTTGGTCATAACTTTCCTTCCAAGGAGTATGCATCTTTTAATTTCATGGCTGCAGTCACCATCTGCAGGGATTTTGGAGCCCCAAAAAATAGTCTCACACTGTTTCCAGCGTTTCCCCATCTATCTGCCATGAAGTGATGGGACCAGATGCCATGATCTTTGTTTTCTGAATGTTGAGCTTTAAGCCAACTTTTTCACTCTCCTCTTTCACTTTCAGTTCCTCTTCACTTTCTTCCATAAGGGTGGTATCATCTGCATATCTGAGGTTCCTGATATTTCTCCCAGCAATCTTGATTCCAGCTTGTGCTTCTTCCAGATCAGCGTTTCCCATGGTGTATTCTGCATATAAGTAAATAAGCAGGGTGATAATATACAGCCTTGACATATATTTGGAACCAGTCTGTTGTCCCATGTCCCGTTCTAACTGTTGCTTCCTGACCTGCATACAAGTTTCTTAAGAGGCAGGTCAGGTGGTCTGGTATTCCCATCTCTTTCAGAATTTTCCACAGTTTGTTGTGATCCACACAGTCAAAGGCTTTGGCACAGTCAATAAAGCAGAAATATATGTTTTTCTAGAACTCTCTTGCTTTTTCCATGATCCAGCGGATGTTGACAATTTGATCTCTGGTTCTTCTGCCTTTTCTAAAACCAGCTTGAACATCAGGAAGTTCACGGTTCATGTATTGCTGAAGCCTGGCTGGGAGAATTTTGAGCATTACTTTACTAGCATGTGAGATGAGTGCAATTGTGTGGTAGTTTGAGCATTCTTTGGCATTGCCTCTCTTTGGGATTGGAATGAAAACTGATCTTTTCCAGTCCTGTGGCCACTGCTGAGTTTTCCAAATTTGCTGGCATATTGAGTGCAGCACTTTCACAGCATCATCTATGAAAGACCTCAAATAACCAAAGCAATCTTGCAAGAAAACAAACAAAGCTGTATGTATCATGCTTCCTGACTATACTACCAAGTGATGGTAATTGAAACAGTATGCCACTGATACCAAAACAGACACACATATCAATGGAACAGAAGAGAGAGCCCAGAAATAAACTCTCACACCTAAGGTCAATTAAACTATGGAAAACCAGGTAAAACATCAATGGGGAAAAGAGAGTCTCTTCAGCAAGTGAAGCTGGGGAATCTGGGTAGCTACATGCGAAAGAATGAAATTAGAATATTTCCTCAACCAGAAGTGAACTCAAAATGAATTAATGCCTAAGTGTAAGACATGAAACCATAAAGTCATAGAAGAAAATATAAGCAGTAGACTCAGACATATAGCAGTAATTATTTTTTTATTGGTTCTGTCTCTTCAGACAGAGGAAGAAAAGCCAAATATAAACAAATGGGCCCTAACTTTATATTATGCGCTGTTGCACTTAGTTGCTCAATTATGGCCAACTCCTTCTGATACCATGGGCTGTAGCCCACCAGCCACCTCTGTTATAGGGATTCTCCAGGCAAGAATACTGGAGAGGGATGCCATGCCTTCCTCCAAGGGATCTTCCCAACCCAGGGACTGAACCCAGGTCTCCCACATTGAAGGCAAATTCTTCACCATCTGAACCACCATCTACTTCTACCAGGGAAGCACATGAATATTAGAGTGAGTAGTCTATCCCTTTTCCAGGAGATCTTCCTGAACCAGGAATTGAACAGGGGTCTCCTGAACTGTGGATGGATTCTTTACCAGCTGAGCTACCTATATTAGTATAATTGATCTCCCGTTCATGGATCACAGCCTTGTCATATGAAAGGTTTTGTATAGTTTAATGAAGTTTATGAGCCATGCCTTGTATGGCATGTCTCATGTATGTCCATCTTGAGTGCAAGATGGACAGGTCATAGTGAAGACTTCTTAAAAAACATGGTTCACTGGAGGAGGAAAGGGCAACCCACTCCTCTATTCATGCTGTGAGAACCCCACGAACAATATGAAAAGGCAAAAAGATATGACATGAGATGAGCCCCCAGATTGGAAAGTGCCCAATATGCTACTGAGGAAGAGTGGAGGGCAATTACTAATAGCTGCAGAAAAAATGAAGTGGCTTGGCCAAAGGAGACATGATGCTCAGTTGTGGATGTGTCTGGTGATGAAAATAAAACCTGATTCTGCAAAAAACAATATTTCATAGGAACCTGGAATGTCAGGTCCACGAATCAAGATAAATTGGATGTGGACAAGCAGAAATGGAAAGACTGAACATTGACATCTTAGGAATCAGTGAACTAAAATGTACTAAAATCAGTGAACTAAAATTAAATGGGTGAATTTAATTTAGATGACCATTATATCTACTAGCGGGTGCAAGAATCAATTAGAAGAAATGAAGTAGCCCTCATAGTCAAGAAAGCAGTCCAAAATGCAGTACTTAGGTGCAATCTCAAAAACAACAGAAAAATCTTGGTATGTTTCCATGGTAAACCATTGAACATCACAGCAATCCAAGTCTATGTCCCAACCACTGATACTGAAGAAGCTGAAGTTGACCAATTCTATGAAGATCTACAACATCTTCTGGAACTAATACAAAAAAAAAGATGTCCTTTTCACCATAGGGTATTGGAATAAGAATGTAGGAAGTCAAGAGATACCTGGAATAACAGGCAAGTTTGGCCTTGGACTACAAAATGAAGTGGGCAAAGGCTACCAGAGTTTTGTCAAGAGAACACCCTGGTCATAGCAAACGTTCTTTTCCAAAAACACAAGAGATGACTCTACACATAGATATAACCAGATGATCAATACTGAAATCAGATTATGTTCTTGGCACCTGAGGATTGAGAAAATTTATATAGTGAGTAAAGTCAAGACCTGGAGCTGCCTGTGGTGATCATGAGCTCCTTACAGAAAACTGCAAGGTTAACTTGAAGAAAGTAGTGAAAACCTCTAGGCCATTCAGGTATGACCTATATAAAAACCCTTGCAATTATACAGTACAGGTGATGAATAGATTCAAGGGATTAGGTCTGGCAGACAGAGTACCTGAAAAACTATGGATGGAGCTTCATAACATTGTACAGGAGGGAGTGATCAATACCAAGCCCAAGAAAAAGAAGACTTTACAAATAACTAAGGAAAGAAGAGAAGTGAAAGGCAAAAAAGAAAAAGACATACTCAATTGAATGCAGAGCCCTAGAGAGTAGCAAAGAGAGATAAGAAAGTCTTATTAAGTGAAAAATGCAAAGAAATAGAGGAAAAGAATAGAATGGGTAAGGCTAGAGATATTTTCCTAGGGGCTTCCCTGGTGGCTCAGAGGTTAAAGCATCTGCCTCCAATGCAGGAGACCCGGGTTCAATTCCTGGGTTGGGAAGATCCCCTGGAGAAGGAAATGGCAATCCACTCCAGTATTCTTGCCTGGAGAATCCCATGGACGGAGAAACCTAGTAGGTTACAGTCCACGGGGTCGCAAAGAGTCGGACACGACTGAGCGACTTCACCTAGAGATATTTTCCAATAATCATGTGTGGATGTGAGTGTTGGACCATAAAGAAAGCTGAGTGCTGAAGAAATGATGCTTTTAAACTGTGGTATTGGAGAAGACTCTTGAGAGTCACTTTGACTGCAAGGAGATCCAACCAGTCCATCCTAAAGGAGATCAGTCCTGAATATTCATTGGAAGGACTAACACTGAAGCTGAAATTCCAATATTTGGCCACCTGATGTGAAGAGCTGGCTCATTAGAAAAGACCCTGATGCTGGGAAAGATTGAAGGCAAGAGGAGAAGGGGACGATAGAGGATGAGATGGTTGGATGGCATCACCGACTCAATGGACGTGGATCTGAACAAGCTCCTGGAGATGGTGAAGGACAGCAAAGCCTGGCATGCTGCAGTCCATGGGGTCACAAAGACTCAGACATGACTGAGTGACTCAACAACAACAACAACAAGAGCTCTTTTCAAAAACATTGGAGATATCCTGAGAACATCTCATGCAAGGATGGGCAAGATAAAGGACAGAAGTGATAAGGATCTAACAGAAGCAGAAGAGATTAAGATGAGGTGGGAAGAATACACAGAAGAACTATACAAGTATGGTCTTAATGACCTGCATAGTCTTGATGGTGTGGTCCCTCACCTAGAACTGGATATCCTGCAGTGTGAAGTCAACTGGGCCCTAGGAAGCATTACTACAAACAAAGCTAGTGGGAGAGATGGAATCCTAGCCAAGCTAATTAAAATCCTAAAAGATAACACTGTTAAGTGCTGCCCTCAAATCTGGAAAACTCAGCAGAGGCCACAGGACTGGAAAAGGTCAGTTTTTAATTCACATCCCAAAGAAGGGCAATGGCTAAGAATGTTCAAACTACTGTAAAATTGCACTCATTTCATATGCTGGCAGGGCTTCCCTGGTGGCTCAAATGTTAAAGAATCTGCTTGCAATGTGAGAGACCTGGGTTCAATCCCTGGGTTGGGAAGATCCCCTGGAGAAGGAAATGGCAACCCACTCCAGTATTCTTCCCCAGAGAATTCCATAGACAGAGGAACCTGGCTGGCTACAGTCCAAAGGGTTGCAAAGAGTCACACATGACCGAGTAAATAAGCACAGTACAGCATATGCTAGCAAAGTTATGCTCAAAATCCTTCAAACTAGGCTTCAGCCAAATGTGAGTTGAGAATGTCTAGATGTACAAGCTGGATTTCAAAGAGTAGAGAATCCAGAATCAAATTGCCAACATTTCTTGGATCATAGAGAAAGCAAAAGAGTTCCAGAAAAAACATCTAGTATTTCTGCTTCATGCTAAAGAATATGCTAAAGCCTTTAAATGTGTGGATCACAAAATTCTTAAAGAGATGGGAGTACCACACCACCTTACCTGTATGCATCTCAAGAAGCAACAGTTAGAACCAAATATGGATCAAATGACTGGTTCAAAATTAGGAAAGGAGTATGACAAGGCTGTATATGGCCACCCTGCTTTTTAAGCTTATATGCAGAGTACAACATGTGAAATGCTGGGCTGGATGAATCACAAGCTGGAATCAAGATTGCTGGGAGAAATATCAATAACCACAGATATGCAGATAATATCACTCTAATGGCAGAAACTAAAGCAGAACTAAAGAGCCTCTTGATAAGGATGAAAGAGGAGAGTGAAAAAGCTGACTTGAAACTCAATATTCAAAAAACTGAGATAATGGCACCTGGTCCTTTCACTTCATGACAAATAGAAGGGGAAAAAGTAGAAGCAGTGACAGATTTTATTTTCTTGGGAGTCAAAATCACTATGGATGGTGACCACAGCCATCAAATTAAGAGACACTTGCTCCTTAGAAGGAAAACTACGAGCAACCTAGACAGTATATTAGATATCACATGGCTTACAAAGGTCCTATAGTCAAAGACATGATTTTTCCAGTAGTTATATATGGGTGTGAGAGTTGGACCATAAAAAAGAACTGAATACCGAAGAATTGTTTCTTTTGAATTGTGGTGCTGGAGAAGACTCTCAAGAGTCCCTTGGACTGCAAGGAGATCAAACTAGTCAATCTAGAAGAAATCAACCCTGATTATTCATTGGAAGAACTGTGGCTAAAGCTGAAGCTCCAATACTTTGGCTACTTAATGGGAAGAACTGATTTTTTGGAAAAGACCCTGGTGCTGGGAAAGATTGAAGGCAAAAGGAGAAGGGGGAGGTAGAGGATGAGATGATTAGATAGCATCACTGACCTAACTGACATGAATTTGAGCAAATTCCAGAGATTTTGGAGGACAGAGGAGCCTGGCATGTTACAATGCATGGGATCACAGTGAGTTGGACATGATTTAGAGACTGAACAACAACAACATAGTTTATTTATTATGTTGTACATAAAAGATTTTATACAGCAAAGAGATTCATGAATAAAATAAAAAGGCAACCTACTGAATAGAAGATATTTGTAAATGATATCTGATAAAGGGTTAATATCCTAAATATATAAAGAGCTCATATAAATAACTCAGTATGAAAAAAGCAGGCAACCCAATTAATAAATGGTAGAAGACCTGAATAAACATTTTCCAAAGAAGACGTAGGCATATGAAATGATGCTCAACATCACTAATTGTTTGGGCAATGCAAATCAAAAACAAAATGAGATATCACCTAACACCTGATAAAATAGTTATCATCAAAATAGAACCCTCTTGCACTGTTGGTGGAAATGTAAATTGATACAGCCACTATGGAAGATAGTATGGAGATTTATATAAAAACTAGGAATAGAACCATCATATGACCCAGCAATCCCACTCTGAGGTATATACCCTGAGGAAACCAAAACTGAAAAAGACACATGTACCCCAATGTTCACTGCAGCACTATTTACAGTAGCTAGAACATTGAAGCAGCCTAGATGTCCATCGACTGATGAATGGATAGAGTTATGATACATATATGCAATGGACTGTTACTCAGCCATACAAAAGAATGCATTTGAGTCAGTTCTAATGAGGTGGATGAACTTAGAGCCTATTATACAGAGTGAAGTGAGTCAGAAAGAGAAAGATAAACATCGTATACTAACACATATATATGGAATCTAGAATGATGGTACTGACGAATTTATTTGCAAGGCAGCAATGGAGAAACATAGAGAACAGACTTATGGACACAAGGAGAGGGGAGGGGAGAGTGAGATGTATGGAGAGAGTAACATGGAAACTTACATTACCATATGTAAAATAGATAGCCAATGGGAATTTTCTGTATGGCTCAGGAAACTCAAACAGGGGCCCTGTACTAACCTAGAGGGGTGGGATGGGGAGGGAGTTGAGAGGGAGTTTCAAGAGGGAGGAGACATATGTATACCTATGGCCTGGAGAATCTCAGGGACGGGAGAACCGGGTGGGCTGCCGTCTATGGGGTTGCACAGAGTCGGACAAAACTGAAGCGACTTAGCAGCATGGCTGATTCATGTTGAGGTTTGACAGAAAACAGCAAAATTCTGTAAAACAACTATTCTTCGATTAAAAAATAGATAAATTTAAAAAACAAAAACAATGTAATAAATAATAAATTTGGAAATAATGAAGGAAAAAGGGAACCATAGTTCACTGTTGGTGGAAATGTAAGATGGTACAGCCACTATGGAATATAATAGTGGATTTCTCAGAAAGTTAAAATAGAACTGTCATATCCAGCAGTTCCACTACTGAGTATACATCTGAAGAATATGAAAATGCTAGTTTAAAAAGATATATGCACCTTAACACTCCAGTGTTCATAGCCTCAGTTCAGTTCAGTTCAGTTCAGTCACTCAGTCGTGTCTGACTCTTTGCGACCCCATGAATCACAGCATGCCAGGCCTCCCTGTCCATCACCATCTCTCGGAGTTCACTCAGACTCACGTCCATCGAGTCAGTGATGCCATCCAGCCATCTCATCTTCTGTTGTCCCCTTCTCCTCCTGCCCCCAATCCCTCCCAGCATCAGAGTCTTTTCCAGTGAGTCAACTCTTCGCATGAGGTGACCAAAGTACTGGAGTTTCAGCTTCAGCATCATTCCTTCCAAAGAAATCCCAGGGTTGATCTCCTTCAGAATGGACTGGTTGGATCTCCTTGCAGTCCAAGGGACTCTCAAGAGTCTTCTCCAACACCACAGTTCATAGCCTCATTACCTCATTATTTACAATAGCCAAGATATTGAAGTGTAGGAACTTCCTTGGCTGTCAGTGGGTTAAGACTGTGTGCTCACAATGCAGGGAGTGCAGATTTGATGCCAAGACCATATATATATATATATAGAAACTTTTTAAAAAAGAAACATATTTTTAAAACATGGACATATATATATATAATAATTTTTATGAGCACGTGCTCAATTGCCCAGTCATGTCTGATTCTTTGCAACCCCATGGACTGTAGTCCACCAGGCTCCTCTGTCCATGAAATTTTCCAGGCAAGAATGCTGAAGTGGGTTGCCATTTCCTGCTCCAGGGGATCTTCTTAGCCCAGGGATGGAACCCATGTCCCCTGCGTCTACCAGCATTGATGGACAGATTTTTTACCACTGTACCGCCTGGGAATCCAGTTAATATTTGTAAATCAGAACTAATATAACACTGTAAGTAAACTATACTTCAATTAAAAATATTATGGTTAGTGAAATAAGCCAGAAACAAAGGGCAAATGTTATATTATTCCTTCATTTATATGAATTGCCTAAAACTGTCAAATTCATAGAGACTTCAAGTAAAATAGAGATCCCAGAGTCCGGGGGGAATGGGAGGGGAAAGTTATTGCCTAATAGGTATACAGTTTTTGGTAAGGGTGATGAAAAAGTTTTAGGTACAGGTAGTGGTGATGGTTATGAAAACTGAGAATGTATTTAATACCTCTGAATTATATAAAAATTACTATTATAAAATAGCAACTATTTCTTAATGATAATAGTTCAGTTCAGTTGCTCAGTCGTATCCGACTCTTTGCAACCCCATGGACCACAGCACGCCAGGCCTCCCTGTCCATCACCAACTCCCGGAGTCCACCCAAACCTATGTCCATTGAGTTGGTGATGCCATCCAATCATCTCATCCTCCATCGTCCCCTTCTCCTCCTGCCCTCAATCTTTCCTAGCATCAGAGTCTTTTCAAATGAGTCAACTTTTTACATCAGGTGGCCAAAGCACTGGAGTTTCAGCTTTAACATCAGTCCTTTCAATGAACACTCAGGTTTGATCTCCTTTAGGATGGACTGGTTGGATGTCCTTGCAGTCCAAGGGACTCTCAAGAGTCTTCTCCAACACCACAGTTCAAAACCATCAATTCTTTGGCACTCAGCTTTCTTTATAGTTCAACTCTCACATCCACATATGACTACTAGAAAAACCATAGCCTTGACTAGACATACTTTTGTTGGCAAAGTAATGTCTCTGCTTTTTAATACGTTGTCTAGTTTGGTCATAACTTTCCTTCCAAGGAGTATGCGTCTTTTGATTTCATGGCTGCAGTCACCCTCTGCAGTGATTTTGGAGCCCAAAAAAATAAAGTCAGCCACTCTTTCCAGTGTTTCCCCATCTATTTGTCATGAAGTGATGGGACCGAATGCAATGATCTTAGTTTTCTGAATGCTGAGCTTTAAGCCAACTTTTTCACTCTCCTTTTTCTTAAAGATATTATCATTATCTTTTAATGACAATAGTAGCAAGTATTAATCTTGTAGCATCAATGGTCTTGCGAATGGTTACAACTTGTGCTTAATGAATTCAAAGGAGGTCTAGCTTCATAGCAGATGTGACACATCTCAAGTACAATTTAGTGTGCCAAATATCATTGAAATGGTAAACTGTCCCTGAAGCTTCATTTCCTCTCAAACCTCAGTGTCTCACAGTGTTTAAGGGCACGGATTACAGAACCTCTTGCATGGGTTCAACTCTCAGCTCTGTCATCTTTTAGGTTGGAAGCCAGAGGAAGAGTCTTATTCTTTCTGCCTCAGTTTCCTTGTCTATAAAGTGGTGGGATAATAGTATTAGCAGCTCGCTCATAGAATTGTGATGAGGTTTAAAGGTAAAGTATTCAGAACAGTACTTGTACAGGTAAACATTTATAATTAGTAGCTAGCTTTTTCAAAAGGTACGTATCTTTCCATTCAACATTAGTGTTTTAGATTAATACTTCAATTATGTGTCGTACTTAATAAAACTCTCTTGCCTTTACTACCATATTGCTTGCATTTCCTGAAAGCACTCTTTTGGTTTTTGCCTTCAGTCTGTTTATTTGAGGGGTGAATGTTTCTTCACAGAAACCATATGCTTTCCATGAGTGACTGTGATGTCATCCTAACTAAACCGTGGCTCCTGTTTCTAGTACCCGAACAACCATCTTTGTTTATAGAGGAGTGATTAACCTATGATGGTGTCAGGCAAAAATGTACTAAAAATGATGGGATCTTTTGTATGGTTCTAGTTTATATAAAAATTTAAATTTTAAAAATTTTATTGTTTATCATTATATCCAGAGTCTTGCATATCTTTTGTTAACCTTAAAATGCCAGAAATCATAGTTCATGATGTCTATTGGTTGCAAGAATTAAAAAAAAAAATCTCAAAGAAAATTTCTAAGGGGTTAAATACTTATTTTTTTTTCCTGCATTATGTAACATTGAAAATGAAATAGTGACTGGCTCCTAGATTTTTATTTGTTAA
>SJYT01081717.1:164971-203952 GCA_006410635.1 Cephalophus harveyi
GGCAGGTCAGGTGGTCTGGTATTCCCATCTCTTTCAGAATTTTCCACAGTTTATTGTGATCCACACAGTCAAAGGCTTTGGCATAGTCAATAAAGCAGAAATAGATGTTTTTCTGGAACTCTCTTTTTTTTCCCATGATCCAGTGGATGTTGGCAATTTGATCTCTGGTTCCTTTGTCTTTTCTAAAACCAGCTTGAACATCAGGGAGTGACCTTATATGTAGGGAGTTTTATGGATTCTCTTTTGTCTCATTGATCTACGTGTTTATTATGTCAGTACCATGCTCTTTGTTTACTATAGCTTGTAAAACATTTAGAATCAGGAAATGTGATGCTTTAAGTATCATTCTTTCTCAGGAGCACTGTGGCTATTTGAGATCTCTTGTGGCTTCAAACAAATTTAAGGTTTTTTTTCTATTTTTGTGGAAAATGCCATTGTAATCTTGATAAGGATTGCTTTGAATCTATAGATGGCTTTGTGTAGTATGAGTATTTTATCTGTGAATTTTTCTGATCCATAAATATAGAATAATTTTTCCATTTATATCTTATTCAATTTTTTCATCAAAGCCTTATAGTTTTCACTGTATAAATCTTTCACTTCTTTAGTTAAATTTATTTCCAAGTGTTTTATTGTTTTTGATACTATTGCTAATGGAATTTTTTATTTAATTCTTTTTAATATATTTAGTTTTTGATCTGTAAAAGCACACTGCTGCTGCTGCTGCTAAGTCGCTTCAGTCGTGTCCGACTCTGTGCGACCCCATAGACGGCAGCCCAACAGGCTCCCCCGTCCCTGGGATTCTCCAGGCAAGAACACTGGAGTGGGTTGCCATTTCCTTCTCCATTGTGTGAAAGCGAAAAGTGAAAGTGAAGTCGCTCACTCGCGACCGACTCCTAGCGACCCCATGGACTGCAGCCTACCAGGCTCCTCCATCCATGGGATTTTCCAGGCAAGAGTACTGGAGTGGCTTGCCATTGCCTTCTCCGGTAAAAGCACACAGGTGCGTTGATTTTTCATCCTGTAGCTTTACAGGAATTCATAGATTACTTCCAGCAGTTTTTTGGTTGAGTCTTCAGAATTTTCTATATATAAGATCCTATCATCTGTAATTAAAGATAATTTTACTCCTTCCTTATTTATTTGAATGCCTTTTATTTGTTCTTTACCACAAGTGCTACCTGGGAAGCCTAGAATCCCCAGACTATATTGAATAAGAGTGATGATAGTGGTCACTTTATCTTGTTCTTGACAGAGGGCAAGCTTTCAAGCTTTCACTATTGCATACAGTGTCAGCTGTGAGTTTGTTATACATGGCCTTTATCATGTTGAGGTATGTTCTTTCTATACCCAGTTCATTTAGGTTTTTTATCATGAAAGAATGTTATATGTTGCCAAATGCATCTCTTTCTATTATTAAACATAAATTTAACAATTCCATTCCTAAGGATGTTAGAAATAAAATTATTAGAAGATTGACAACAGAACCTTATCTAATAAGATATATTATTGAGGTTTTACATTAAAGCCAATTTTGCCCTCAGATTTACTTCTAAACCAATGAGTGAGTGCATGCGTGCTCAGTCATGTCCGAGTTCAGTCGTGTCTGATCCTGCAACTCTGGACTGTAGCCCACCAGGCTTCTCTGTCCATGGGATTCTCCAGGCAACAATACTCGAGTGGGTTGCCATTTCCTCCTCCAGATGATCTTTCTGACCCAGGGATCAAACTTGAGTCTCCTGCATATGCTGGGAAACCAATGAGTACGTTGTCTAATACAAATGCTTCTGAATTCCTAACATATTTAACAACAGGGCATCTTCAGAAAATGTTCCCATTATTTCTTTATCCCAGTTATTTATAAATGGCTGGTCTTGCTGTCCCTCCATTGAGAGAAACAATTTAAAGTGACTTGTTAATAAACTTTAAGAAGGAACTTTAGTAATGCAAATGTCAGTACTTTTGGCTTGTCTGAGGAGATGAACAAAACAAAGAACACAATGTTAAATACTCATAAGACTTTCAAGTTTTGAAAATATTTACTTAGATGATTTTGAAAGTTTGAAATATTCCAAACACATTCTTAGTCAAATCATATTTCTTTCATTCTTTCTAAATCAAGCCTGAGTTAATAGTACCAAAAAAAGTCAAACAATGGTCCTCACCCCTTTTTTCTATCTTCCAAACAGATAACTGCAATAAAATTGTCTTAGGAATAGAGGCCCAGGAAAGCATTTTCCTGTGGGAGAATAAGAGAAGATGTAATGGAATAGGGTTTTCTACCAAATGAAAGACTTGGTGTTTTTTCTCAAGCTATACAATTTTCCTGAAATTCTTTTCCTCTTAATTTTTGCATATCCACTTTTATCCTATATTTCTAATCCAGCACCCTGCTGCCCACTTACCTCATAATCATCCAATAAAAAGCTCTTCCTTCTTTCCTTCTGATAAGGCTCATATTAGTTTGCTTGTACCTCTTTTGTGATATTTATCACTTTCCATTATAGAGTATGGTTGTTTAGTAACTTCTTTAGTGCTTCTCACAGGCAGGGGCTATGGCTAATTCTTCTACTTAGTTTAGTGTTTGAAGAACAGCAAGTGTTGACAGAAAGACAGATTCTCCTATGAATGGCATAAAAGGTCCCAGATTCTTGCAGATTGCTGTAGATTTTCAGGAATGCGAAGTGAGTCAGAAAATTCTTTTCAATCCTTAATGTAAAAATTCCGCCTGGAAAGAAATGTATTGTACACCATCATTTCCCTTTTTTTCACACTGAGAATCTCAGAGGCTGCATGTGAAGCATTTTCAGAACTTGTGCACTGACCCTCTTTTAAAGGCCAATGAACTTGCTCTTAAATTCACCCTGTGGAAGCACTTAGTATCTGGTTTGGAGGGAGGGGACTTGTAGAAGCCCCATTCTAATTTGCTTTCTTCCTGAAGTCGGATACAAACGCTATCAACACTCAGAACACTATCCTTGCTGACAGAATTGCATTATTATTGCAAGTCCAAAGGAATGGGGTAAGGAGAAAATATTTCCAAAACATCTGGAAAGCAAGACAAAAAAATTAAATAACATCAATACCTGCAATATAAAGAGATAAAAACATAGCAATGCAGGCAATTGTAATGTCCCAGAATAACTCATTGGCAGAATCGAGACTTGTAAACTATAGATTACTATTACTATTTGCACTTGTTTCTGCTCTCTTTCTAACTTTCCTTTTATGCCTTCGTTAAAAATATGAATGTGTATGAATCATCACAAAAGAGAACAATCAGTCACTTTTAATTCATTATTTCATGAAATATTTATTAAAGACCTACCAATTGCCATAACAGCATTCAGAACAGGCAGTGGAGTCATTTATACAGAGTCCTACTTTCACTAAGTTGGTTATATTCAGGGTAATACAATATTCATTGAAAATGTATGAAAGTCAAAGTTAAGAAAAAAATACCTTATCATATAAAATATTTTTCCCTGAAGGTATACTTAATCTTTGGAGGTAGACAGCAGAACGATAAGCATCATATCTTCTGTGTATTATTATCAAGAAGAAAATAAGATTATAAAGGGGTTGTGAAAAGGATTTTCATGTTTCTTGCTTGGTAGAGTGAGATAGTAAAAGAGGATAATTATTAACACATCCTTCATTTGGGATTTTTGCTAATTCTGAGAATATCAGATATGTGTTAAAAATGAGAGTCAATATTCAGGAGTTTGGTCAATTCAATTTAACCCCATTATTAAATATCCTCCTGAAGAAAAATGGCATTTTCCTACATTTTTAACAATACACATTTTTAACATTTTAGCATATCTGAAATTGGGATTTAGCTTAAAAGTGTTTGGTGAACTTGCTGCTACTGCTAAGTCACTTCAGTCGTGTCCGACCCTGTGTGACCCCATAGACGGCAGCCCACCAGGCTCCCCCGTCCCTGGGATTCTCCAGGCAAGAACACTGGAGTGGGTTGCCATTTCCTTCTCCAATGCATGAAAGTGAAAGGTGAAAGGGAAGTCGCTCAGTCGTGTCCGACTCTTCGCGACCCCATGGACTGCAGCCTACCAGGCTCCTCTGTCCATGGGATTTTCCAGGCAAGAGTACTGGAGTGGGGTGCCATCGCCTTCTCCGTGAACTTATCCTCTTATTATTTGAGTGGTACATCTTATAGCTGATTGTTTCCCAGAATCTAAAAAAAAAAAAAAAAAAAAAAAACTCATAAATAAGAGCCAAATAATTTTTTGTGAAATATGATTACTGTTATTATAAGACTTAACTTTCATTTTAAATGATAACACGGTTAGAGGATGTGTTGATGATTTTGTTCGTGACACCGATTGAATCGCCGTATCTCACTGTCCACACTGTTCGCTGAACCCAGGGTAGCCAAGTAACAATCTAAGAGACTGGAAGGAGACTCAAAGAGCCGTTGGAACTGCAGACTATAGTATAATTCAACATAACTGCACACAATGCTTCAGAGCTTTTCCAGATGAAACTTAAAGAGACGTATTGCACCAAGTACCCCCTGACCAAGTGAGCACCTCATGACGCGCTCGCACAGTGCTATATGATCTCAGCTGCTACGTAAACATCGTGTCGCACATGTGCAGTGCTATAAGTGATCTCAGCTGTCACACAGTCATTATTTACAAAATGTGGAACAAGAGAGCCTGAACATGCCATCTTGGCTAATTTGCTCTCTCCCTACAGAGCAACAATTAAGTGTCATAAAATTTTTATATTTTAAATCTTTAGTGATTGAGAATCAAGTAAGATTCTCAATAAAAAGACTGTCATAACATACATATCTTAAAACAGGAATGAAACAGTGCATATCTGTGCAATGAACACTGAGTTTTACAAAAGGATTAAATGTGCCATCTTCTTTGTTTTATTAACTTACATTGTAATAGAAAATAAAAGTAATTTGAGTAAGATGCATTAAGCAATTTCTTATATCAATCAACAATTTCATTACTATGGACTGATCTGGCATTTAAATTTTAGGCTCAAGAATTGGCATTGTTATGAAAATGGAATAGTTCACAGTAAATTTCAATATTATGTTCCTGATGATATTAGTAGATCAAGAATGGAGTGTAAAAAAACAGAAATGCCTTTGTCTTCATTTGTAGAAAACGGAAATCAAAATACTGATTGGATTTTGCCTGAACTTTCACCATCTAAATTAAAAATACTACTTGGATGGAAAGTTTGAATCTTTATCTACATCTGGAGTCAATTCTAGGAAAAATAGCAGTTGGCTGATTCAGTATTTCATGTCTACTTCTGCCTTATCCAAGCATCTTATCCACGTTTGCTTGCCTTTCTAGGGAGAATATGCTCTTTATTCTGTAAAGAGTGTGCTCTTTCCAGTCTTGAAAGACCTTAAAAATCCCAACTTTTTAGGGGGTTGATATATAACTAACTTTGGGAAAGTTGCTCTCTGAAACTGCTCATTTGTAAAGTAGCAACATGGATAACCTCTTAGGCTTGTTTTAATAAATATTACAGAAATATTATTGTGTGTGTGTCAGATACACAATAAACATTAGCATTTCTCTACCTTGGGTAATATTAAACTAGCTACTGAACTTTTTGTATTTCATGTAGTTATTTTATTCTCCAAATAAACACAGTTGGGACCAGGTTTGACAGAGTCAGTATAAAAAACATACAGCTTTTCTAATATAAAAACTGTTTTCTTTGCTGTATTTGTTAAATAGTCATAGTGGGTAGAAATGATCAGTTTATTTTATTCATGTTGTAAGAAAACACATGTCTAGAATTATAGTAAATAACTTTTAAAAATACTAGAATCTGTGCAGAAATTTAACTTTACTGCATTTTTCTTTTCCTTAGATAGTTCCTATGATTTCAAAACTAAAATGTCATTCAAATTTAATTTAAAATATATCAAAAAAATAACCAATTAAAAGTTTTATAATTAGATAATCATGTGAATTATATTTATTTCTATATTGATCCCTTCTTGAATATTTCAGTCATTTCCATCACACCTTAAGAATTCTTCCTTTAGTGTTGATGAATCCTATAAACATGGGACACGAAATGGATAATCAATGAATGCCAAGCTACAGCAGCCAGAGAAATACAAGAAAAAGGAAAAGAAAGGGAAGGGAAAAGAGAGAGGGGAATAGGGAAAGAAATGTAGAGTGAGGATGAGGAAGAGACAGAAAATGGAGGAGGAGTATATACATGGTGAAGCCATGTCCAGTAGTACCTCATATCAAGCTTTACGCAATACATTTTAAAAGCAATATTTTTTCTGTTATTTGATTAGGGCTCTGAAATGCAAGGCAATTGAAGATAGAGAATAAAAGTTGTCTGCAATTTTCTTTTAATACAAGATCTTTTAGCAGGTCTATAATCAAGGAAGCACCCCCTCACAGAGATCTCAAATATTCCGCTAAATCACAGCAACCTCACTGTCTCTACCCAACTCTGTATAGTACTTGCTTCTCTATGTAGAGCCTAGCACTGCCTGAAACAATGATGTGTGGATATTGTTTTCTATCTCCCGTTCTAGAAGTTCCTGTAAGTCCAGGGGTTTTGTCACTCATTTTTCATTGCATTATAATACCTAGAATAGTGCTTGATACATATTAGCAACACATATGAATTTAGTGAATAAATGAGTTTAAGAGAGTGACCATCGCATAGTCCAGGGAAGAGGAAAAATAGTGTGAGACACAGAACAGATCACTCAAACAAAGAAGAGTAAGAAACAGCAAAGTTGCAGTCATTCCCAGAAGTAAAAAACATATAAAGGAAAAAACAAACAAACAAACAAAACCTTTATATCTAAGCAGAGGCCTTGCCAAATTCTAAAAAGGGTGAACTATAAATTCATATTCAGCTCAGTTCAGTCACTCAGTCGTGTCCGACTCTTTGCGACCCCATGAATCGCAGCACGCCAGGCCTCCCTGTCCATCACCATCTCTTGGAGTTCACTCAGACTCACGTCCATCGAGTCCGCGATGCCATCCAGCCATCTCATCCTCGGTCGTCCCCTTCTCCTCCTGCCCCTAATCCCTCCCAGCATCAGAGTCTTTTCCAATGAGTCAACTCTTCGCATGAGGTGGCCAAAGTACTGGAGTTTCAGCTTTAGCATCATTCCTTCCAAAGAAATCCCAGGGTTGACCTCCTTCAGAATGAACTGGTTGGATCTCCTTGCAGTCCAAGGGACTCTCAAGAGTCTTCTCCAACACCACAGTTCAAAAGGATCAATTCTTTGGCGCTCAGCCTTCTTCACAGTCCAACTCTCACATCCATACATGACCACAGGAAAAACCATAGCCTTGACTAGACGGACCTTAGTCGGCAAAGTAATGTCTCTGCTTTTGAAAATGCTATCTAGGTTGGACATAACTTTTCTTCCAAGGAGTAAGCGTCTTCTAATTTCATGGCTGCAGTCACCATCTGCAGTGATTTTGGAGCCCAAAAAAATAAAGTCTGACACTGTTTCCACTGTTTCCCCCATCTATTTTCCATGAAGTGATGGGACCAGATGCCATGATCTTCGTCTTCTGAATGTTGAGCTTTAAGCCAACTTTTTTGCTCTCCTCTTTCACTTTCATCAAGAGGCTTTTTAGCTCCTCTTCACTTTCTATTAAAACCCACTATTAGGTTTTTAGAATGCATTTTGCTATTTGTAATTATGCTTAGAATACTATGGTAATTAATATACAGTTTTCCATCTACAAAGTGGATTAGCCATTTATTTTCTTTATTTTCCTCCTTTATTGAGATATAATTGACATACAATACTGTGAGTTTTGGACTTCCCTGGTGGCTCAGCTGGTAAAGAATCTGCTTGCAATGGGGGGCAGCTAGGTTCAATTCCTGGGTCAGGAAGATCCCCTGGAACAGAGAATGGCTACTCACTCCAGTATTCTTGCTTGGAGAATTCTATGGACAGAGGAGCCTCATGTGCTACAGTCCATGAAGTCGCAAAGAGCTGGACATGACTAAGTAACTTTTCCTCACTTTTACTGTGAGTTTAAGATGTACAACATGTTGATTTAATACACATAAATATTACAAAATGATTACCACTATAGCATTTGTTAATATTTACATCATATCATATAACTACCATATTTTTTGTGGTGAGAATATTAAAGATCTACTGTCTTAGCAACTTTCAAGAGCATAATACATAATTATAATCACTATACTATAATTAGATCCCTAGAACTTCCAGCTGGAAGTTTGTACTCTGACCAATAATTACCTTTTTTCCCCCCACCTTCCAGTCTCTGGTAACCACCACGCCAGTCCCTTATATCTACAAGTTCAGCTTTTTAGGTTCCACATATAAGTGATACTATGCAATATGGGCCTTTCTCTCTTAGCCATTTCTAATGAATGTCTTCTGTTGTATTATAAAGACATGTATTAATTCACTCATTCAGACATTGCTAAAAAAATATATGTTTGAACTTGACTAAAACTTAACAGTTGTACCTCTGCTGTCCAGAGCAGACAGATCTTTAAAACTGGTGCATTAGCAATACTTCTAAAGGTGCAAACCAACACAGATAGTTTTGCCAGCTGATTGTGAATACCAACTTGATGGACACAGAAAAGGAGTTGTTATTGTACCTTTCCTTTCATAAACCATGAGCTATAACAGAAACTGATATCAGAACCTATTCTAGAAGTCAAAACAAGGACGAGAAATAGGGCTTTATATAGTTAATCTTTCTTATGCCCTAATGGCTTCCCTGGTGGCTCAGACAGTAAAAAATCTGCCTGCAATGCAGGAGAACAAGGCTCAATCCCTGGGTCAGGAAGATCCCCTAGAGAAGGGGATCTACTACCCCAGTATTCTTGCCTGGAGAATCCTATGGACAGAGGAGACTGGTGGGCTACAGTCCATGGGGTCACAGAGTCAGACACACCTGAGTGATTAACCTTTCACTTTTACTTTCAACTATATGCCAGACATGAATTTAAATACTCAAAATAACCGTATGTTATTCTTGTTAAGAATGAGGAGATAGGCTTAGAAATTTTAAATGACCATCCAGGTTCACATAGAGAGTGATGAATCTGGGATTTAAACCCAAATACCATCAAAAGATCAGCTACAAAACTCACTCTTTGCAATATACTTCCCCAAAGTGCATAAACTTCATTTCAAATATTTCACATCTAATTCTGTGTTAGTTTTTATTCTGTAATACTAATCATTTCTATTGCATAATCCTCTTTCTCAATGCAAGTATATGGATCTGTTTCTTCAAAGAAAGAATTTACTCCAAAAATACACTGAGCAAATTTTTAAAAGACAAAATGTAAATTCAAAGCATTATTTCTTATCAATAAATTCATTGCAAAATATGGCACTAACATCAGGTCTAGACTACCTTTTCATACAGTTGATACATTGACATAAATGATATTATTTCACTGAATAAAAAGTGATACAGAAAAGGGAATTCATATTTACATGAAGTTTTTTAGGTATACTGTATATTTTTTATTGTAGGCATACTTTTAAATAACATAAAGTAAGCTACAGATTCTCAATTGTAAGATGTTTCCCAAAATAAGCTTTTATTTTTTTCAAAATAACAGTAGTATTAATTATTGAATTGTTGTTTAAGCTGAACATCTTAAAAAGACCAGCATATCCCCATAAAATGCCATTTATCTCTCTGTATTTCCTTAAAGTACATTTTTTAAAAGTCTAGAAAACAAGTAGAGAAAAGATTCTTGAGATTTGCAGAGTTCCTGGTCCTTAGGTGACATAGTTCAGTGAAAAGACCACAAAAACAATAAATTTTTCTTTAAAAAAGGATGATGAGAATATTGGCCTGGACATGGAACAACAGACTGGTTCCAAATAGGAAAGAGTACATCAAGGCTGTATATTGTCACCCTGCTTATTTAACTTCTATGCAGAGTACATCATGAGAAATGCTGGGTGGAAGAAGCACAAGCTGGAATCAAGATTGCCGGGAGAAATATCAATAACCTCAGATATGCAGATGACACCACCCTTATGGCAGAAAGTGAAGAAGAACTAAAGAGCCTGTTGATGAAAGAGAAAGAGGAGAGTGAAAAAGTTGGCTTAAAGCTCAACATTCAGAAAACGAAGATCATGGCATCTGGTCCCATCACTTCATGGGAAATAGTTCGGGAAACAGTGGAAACAGTGTCAGACTTTATTTTGGGGGGCTCCAAAATCACTGCAGATGGTGACTGCAGCCATGAAATTAAAAGATGCTTACTCCTTGGAAGGAAAGTTATGACCAACCTAGATAGCATATTCAAAAGCAGAGACATTACTTTGCCAACAAAGGTCCGTCTAGTCAAGACTATGGTTTTTCCAGTGGTCATGTCTGGATGTGAGAGTTGGACTGTGAAGAAAGCTGAGCACTGAAGAATTGATGCTTTTGAACTGTGGTGTTGGAGAAGACTCTTGAGAGTCCCTTGGACTACAAGGAGATCCAACCAGTCCATTCTGAAGGAGATCAGCCCTGGGTGCTCTTTGGAAGGTCTGATGCTAAAACTGAAACTCCAATACTTTGGCTACCTCATGCGAAGAGTTGACTCATTGGAAAAGACTCTGATGCTGGGAGGGATTGGGGACAGGAGGAGAAGGGGACGAGGATGAGATGAGGATGAGATGGCTGGATGGCATCACTGACTCAATGGACATGAGTCTGGGTGAACTCCGGGAGTTGGTGATGGACAGGGAGGCCTGGCGTGCTGCAATCCATGAGGTCACAAAGAGTTGGAAATGACTGAGTGACTGAACTGAGAGCAAATATGATCTTTGGTAAGCCATCTGATTTGTCCAGGCCTCAATTTCTCACCTCTGTAAAATGGATCGAGCAAACACCTGCATTACTTTCTTCATCTATGTCAGCATCCATCCTCTTCCAAATTCCTCCTTTCTATACACAGAGAATTCTAACTAATAAAGTCCTACTGAAATGACCCCAAAATGCCAGTATCTGTTGGATCATCAAAAAAGTGAGTTTCAGAAAAACATCTACTTCTGTTTTATTGACTGTGGCAAAGTTTTGACTGTGTGGATCACAACAAACTGTGAAAAATTCTTAGATTTTGGAATAACAGACCACCTGACCTGCCTCCTGAGAAATCTGTATGCAGGTCAAGCAGCAACAGTCAGAACTGGACATGGAACAACAGACTAGTTCCAAATTGGGAAAGGAGGACATCAAGGCTGTATATTGTCACCTTGCTTATTTAACTTATATGCAGAGTACATCATGAGAAATTCTGGGATGAAGCACAAGCTGGAATCAAGATTGACAGGAGAAATATCAATAACCTTAGATATGCAGATGACACCACACTTACAGCAGTAAGCGAAGAAGAACTAAAAAGCCTCTTGATGAAAGAGGAGAGTGAAAAAGTAGGCTTAAAACTCAACACTCAGAAAACTAAGATCATGGCATCTGATCCCATCACTTCATGGCCATTAGAAGGGGAAACAATGGAAACAGTGACAGACTTTATTTTTTGGGGGGCTCCAAAATCACTGCAGATGGTGACTGCAGCCATGAAATTAAAAGGCATTTGCCTTCTTGGAAGAAAAGTAATGACCAACTGAAACAACATATTAAAAAGCAAAGACATTACTTTTGCCAACAAAGGTCCGTTTAGTCAAGGCTATGGTTTTTCCACGTGTCATGTATGAATGTGAGAGTTGGACTATAAAGAAATCTGAGTGCCAAAGAACTGATGCTTCTGAACTGTGGTGTTGGAGAAGACTCTTGAGAGTCCCTTGGACTGCAAGGAGATCCAACCAGTCCACCTTAAAGGAAATCAGTCCTGAATATTCATTTGAAGGATTGATCCTGAAGGTGAAACTCCAATACTTTGGCCACCTGATGAAAAGAAATGACTCATTTGAAAAGACTCTGATGCTAGGAAAGACTGAAGAGAGGAGGAGAGGGGGACAACAAAAGATGAGATGGTTGGATGGCATCACTGACTCAACGGACATGAGTTTGAGCAAGCTCCGGGAGTTGGTGATGGACAGGAAAGCCTTGCGTAATGCAGTCCATGGGGTTGCAACGAGTTGGACATGACTGACTGAATTGAACTGAACTGAAATAAACTGAAATGCCTCCTTCTATTTCTGTAGCATTAATCCAAAGTCATCTTTACCCCTTGAAGTAAATTAACAGCTGTAGAACAGTGGAACTTCATACATTCTACTCTCTTAACCTAGAATAGAATAGAATTAAAGTATTTTTTTTGTGTGCTTATTCCTTGATAGATATAAGCTCCCTGAAGAAAACAACAACAAAATGCCCCACCATATTTTATATAATTTAATACACCTTGACACACTTTAAGTAAAAAAGAAGTAGTACTTTAATTATAGACTGGTGGTAGTAATAGTAAAATAAAGTAAAATAAAGGCCTAATCGAATGCTAAAAAAAATCATAAAATTACATCATATTACCATGCTTCTTTTTCTTTTTTCTTGAAGGAATTTGATTCTGTTCTAAATGTTAGTGGTTCTCAATTGTTAGGGGCTGTATATTGCAACCTCATAAATGGGAGGATTTCTTAAATACCCTTATCAAAGCTGATCTGTAAACTTAGAAACTTTTTGGGTTTTTTTGTAATTGGATTGGGGAGCAGGCTCTGATGCTTCTCAGGACTTGGGAATGGAGATCCAAAACGGAAGACCTCTGATGATACAGAATTGACAAATCACTGACCTGGTTTGAGAAAGGGTTGGAACAGAGAGATTACAGCAGAGATAGATGCTTATTAACTTTTGGGTCAGTTAATTGGGCATGTGCTGGAGAAGGAAATGGCAATCCACTCCAGCACTCTTGCCTGGAAAAATCCCATGGATGGAGGAGCCTGATAGGTTATAGTACATGGGCTCGCAAAGAGTCGGACACGACTGAGCAACTTCACTTTCACTTTCACTTTGGTCGCTTAGTGGTGTCTGACACTTTGTGACCCATAGACTGTCGTGTTCCAGTCTCCCCTGTCCATGGGATTCTTAAGCAATATTATTGGAGAGGGTGCCATTTCCTACTCCAGGGGATCTTCCTGACCCAGCGATCGAACCTGCATCTCTTACGTCTCTTGCATTGGCAGGTGGATTTTCTACCATAAGCGCCATACAGAAAGTCCTAACTGGGCATAATGTTGATGAAAACAAAATGAATAATTTCAAATTTTAAATGGTTAAACCATAATTTGTGTACTATTGACTACGTTTGGGGACAGAATCAGTCAATCAATGCTCCCACCTTTCTGATTTATGTGAGCTCATCCAATTAACATTGAGTTTTTTCCCCTTACTTTGCAGGTGGCATTAGTAGTAAAGAACCTGCCTGCCAAGGCAGGAGGAGTAAGAAACATGGGTTTAATCCAGGAGTTGGGAAGATCCCCTGGAGGAGGGAATGAAAACCTATTCCAGTATTCTTGCCTGAAGAATCCCATGGACAGAGGAGCCTGGCAGGCTACAGTCCATAGGGTTGCACAGAGTCAGACACAGAGTTCTTTTTCACTAATAAACACTTCAGTGAGACATTGTCTTCTCTCACTAATTCCAATAAATGTTCTCTTAAAATTGGCAGTTTTTTACAATAAAAATAAAGCAAAAAGTACAAAACAAACATCATTAAATTATTTTGTGGTTTCATATGGAAATATCAATAACCTCAGATATGCAGTAGCAGAAAGCGAAGAGGAACTAAAGAGCCTCTAAATGAAGGTGAAAAGGAGAATGAAAAAGCTGGCTTAAAACTCAACATTCAAAAAACTAAGATCATGGCATCTGGTCTTATCATTTGTGGCAAATAGATATGGAAAAAAATGACACAGTGACAGAATTTGTCTTCTTGAGCACCAAAATCACTGCAGATGGTGATCTCAGTCATAAAATGAAAAGATGCTTGCTCCTTGAAAGAAAAGATGCTTGTTCCTTGAAAGAAAACCTATGACAAACATAGTGTATTAAAAAGCAGAGACATCACTTTGCCAATAAAATCCATATAGTCAAAGCAATGAGTTTTCCAGTAGTCATGTACTAAGCTTAGATTTGGACCATCAAGAAGGGTGAGCGCTGAACAATTGATGCTTTTGAACTGTGGTGCTGGAGAAGACTCTTGAGAGTCCTTTGGACTGCAAAGAGACAAAACCAGTCAATCCTAAAGAAAATCAACCCTAAATATTCATTGGAAGGACTGATGCTGATGCTGAAGCTGAAGGTCTAATATTTTGGCCAGTTAATGTGAAGAGCTGACTTATTGGAAAAGACCCTGATGCTGGGAAAGATCGAGGGCAGGAAGAGAACTGGGTGACAGTGGCTGAGATGGTTGGATAGCGTCATCCACTCTATGGATGTGAGTTTGAGCAAACTCAGGGAGATGGTGAAGGACAAGGAAGACTGGTGTGCTGCAGTCCATGGGGGTCACAAAGAGTTGGGCAGGACTAAACCACTGAACAACAATAAAATGGATCATGAGTCCTTTGTCCTTCCTTTGTCCTTTCTGCCTTTAGAAAGTTGGATACAACAACAACAACAAGAAAAATCTAAAAACATGTTTTCCCTAATTGTGTCACCCAACCCCTCTACCATGGAATCATATTGATTAAATCCGAGGAGCCCAAAACACCTGGTTTCACTTTTGAAACACTGGTCATCATCAGGAGAAACATTTCTCATATGAGACGGGAGAGGAAGCTCAGGCAGTCACTAGTTTCCTTGAGACCTATGACCTGCTAGATCAGAATGGACTGAGCTCTTTCCTTTGGTCTTTCCTTTTTTTTTTTTTTTAACAATCTCCTTGAATATATTCAACTATCATGGCAAAACATTTTCCTACAGGAAGCAGAATTTTCCCACCACTCCAAAGAAGTCCAATAAATAACTTTACACTGAAGGGCCTGGGGAGAACACACACGAGGGCCCACAGGTCCCTAAGCAGCCGCAGGGCTGAGGCGCCCAGAGCGCCAACGCCTCCGCCAGCTCACCCGCCATTTTGTCTTTCCAGCTGCTTCACGGAGCAAGTCCGTCTGGTCAGCCAGAGGGCGAGTGAGGCCACAGAGCACAGCTCAAGAAAAGGTCATGATCAAGTCTTCTGTCGAAGACCAGAGAAAGGCTTCAGGCTGCAAGTTCTTCAGCAGCGCGTCTTCCTAGTGGGCCGGCTCCCACCACAACGTCAGGCCGGAAAGAGCTGGGGAGGGCTCTCTCCATAGCAGTCTTTGCTATGGGATCCCTATAGGATCCACGCTGCGCGCTCTGGGACGAGGCCCTGCGTTTTGCCAAACACAATTCAAAGAGATCTTCAAGAGATCTTCGACTGCCATGAAGAGGTTCTGGAATGCCACGGCTGCCCGGCCAAGGAAGCGCTCCAGGAGGAGTTGCTTGTCGGGCTGCAGGCAGCAGGAGACACAGCACTCCTGGGCACTCCACTGGACGGGACGAGCAGCCTCCACAGCAGGACTGCTTCGTGCCAGGGACGGTGACGTTACCGCAGCCTTTCACCAGCAAATCTTTTCTCTCACAACCTAAGCTGAAAGTCGGAGACGAGTTCATCTGGAAGGAGGTGTTTGCCTTGAATGGAGTTCAGGCACTGGTTGCTGGGCTGACTGCTATGGCCTGAGTTAAACTGCACTTTCCACGGGGGACGGGGTTGATGGTGGTCTTGGACCTGGAGGAGACTCACATCTCTCACTGCCCTCTCCTCCTGCTTGAAGGTGCTGGTGAGGAAGGAGAGCAGCGAGAGCCCGAAGACCAGGGTGAGCACCCACCTCTTCCGCAGGAGCCGGCGCCACCGCTCCCCTTGCCGCCAGGTTCGTCTTCCCGGCGCGCAGCGCGGCAGGCCCCACGGCCCTCAGCCCAGCCAGCTCTTTGCTAGGCTTTTATTATCACACTGACAATACTTTGACTTTTTTCACGCTTGTTTAAAGGTGTGTCTCCTTCTGTTATGCTATCAACTTTCCAAGTAGAAGAATATATAATTCAGTACCTGGCACACAACATAGCACATGGGATCCCATACCTGTTTTACTCCGGAGTGCATAAATTAAGGAAGAAAACTCTGATTTTTTCTTCATTGTTCTTTCCAGAAATCACTTCTCTTGGATCATTCAGTGCATTTTCAGGCCTGTAATTTAAATCATCTGATGAACACAATTCTGCTTAAATATACATTTTCCTCCTTTCTGACTTTATTTTCTTTAGTGTAATATTCCACAACTTGGATAAGCATAATTTGATTCCTTTTCACAGTGTAAAGGTCTTGTACTCTATACAACACCCCATTCTTAACCTAATTATTTTACTATTATTTCAAGGAAAATAAATATAGGCATCCAAGCAGGAAAAATTAATTTCAAATTTTTAAATTAGCTCAGATAGTAAAGAATCTTCCTGAAATGTGGGGGATTTGGGTTCCATGTTGGGGTAGGAAGATCCCTGGAGGAAAGCATGGCAACCCACTCCAATATTCTTGCCTGGAGAATCCCATGGACAGAGGAGTCTAGTGGGCTACAATCCACAGGGTCACAAAGAGTCAGACATGAAGCACCTTAAGCACAGCACAATTAATTTTTTTTAAAAGCTGCTTCTTATTTACTTTTTATTCTATAAAAAATTGAAATTGATAGAAGAATAGTTTTGAGCAAAAATGTTTATAAGCCAGTAGTTTTTAATCCAGAAATTGTTTTTTCTTATATTTGAAGAAAAAAAGATAAGCATTCTCAGATATTAAGGATTAAGGAAATAGTCTACAAGTAGGCCAAAGTTTAAAATGCTTCTTAAATATGTACTAAATATTAAAACTGCTTAAAAGACAATCTAAAATAAGTTGTTTGGACAGATTCAAAGTAAAATATTGGATGAGATATTTAAAATTTTTATATATGTATAGTATTTTATATTATTTTTATAAAAATCTATAACTGTATCTACAACAGTGGTCAAACTTTATGGATAATTTAGCATTAAAACTGAACAAAAAAATAAAAGATTTAGAAATACATGAAATAATAGTGGAAACAAAGTAAAAGTACACAAAGTTGGTGAAAATAAATTAGAGTATGAAAAACTAACTATAAGAAACTGTTGTTCAGTTGTTCAGTTGTAAGTCATGTCCTGCTCTTTGCATTCCCATGAACTGCATGCAGCTCACCAGGCTTCTCTATCCTTCACTATCTCCCTGAGTTTGTCCAAACTCATGTCCAGTGATGCCATCCAACCATCTCATCCTCTATTGTCCTCTTTTCTTCCTGCCCTTAATCTTTCCAAGTATCAGGGTCTTTTGCAATGAGTTGGCTCTTCACATCAGGTGGCTGAAATATTGGAGCTTCAGAGTCGGTCCTTCCAATGACTATTCAGGGTTGATATCCTTCAGGATTGACTGGTTGGATCTCCTTGCAGTCTAAGGGACTCAAGAGTCTCCTCCAACATCACAGTTCAGAAGCATCAATTCTTTGGCACTTAGTCTTCTTTATAGTCCAACTCTTACATTCATATATGACTACTGCAAAACCTATGGCTTTGACCACAGGGACATTTGTCAGAAAAGTGAGGTCTCTGTTTTTTAATATGCTGTCAAGGTTTCTTATAGCTTTCCTTCCAAGGAGAGTCTTTTAATGTCCTGGCTGCAGTCATAGTCCAGAGTGATTTTGGAGACCTAGAAAATAAAACCTGTCACTGTTTCCACTTGTTCCCCATCAGTTTGGCATAAAGTAATGGGACTGTATGACATGATCTTAGCTTTTTGAATGTTGAGTTTTAGGTCAACTTTTTTACTCCCCTCTTTCACTCTGATTCAGAGGCTCTTTAGTTCCTCTTTGATTTCTGCCATTAGAGTGCTATCATTTGCATATCTGAGGTTGCTGATATTTCTCCTGGCAATTTTGATTCCAGCTTGTGAGTCATCCAGCCCGGCATTTCACATGATGTACTCTGCATAGAAGTTAAATAAGCATGTTGGCAATATACAGCCTTGATGTACTCCTTTCCCAATTTTGAACCAGTATGTGGTTCTATGTAAGGTTCTAACTCTTGCTTCTTGACCTGCATACAAGTTTCTAAGGAGACAAGTAAGGTGGTCCACTGTTCCCATCTCTGTAAGAATTTTTCGTAGTTTGTTGTGATCCATACAGTCAAAGGCTTTAGCAAGTAAATAAAGAAGTTTTTCTGGAATTCCCTTGCTTTTACTGTGATCCAGCAGATATTGACAATTTGATCTCTGATTTTTCTGCCTTTTCTAAATCCACCTTGGAACTTCTTGGTTCACGTACTGCCTCAAGCCTAGCTTGAAGGATTACCTTGCTGGCATGTGAAATGAGCACATTTGTATGGTAGTTTGAACTTTCTTTGGTATTATCTTTCTTTGGGATTAAAATGAAAGCTACCCTTTTCCAGTGCTGCCTGTGACCACTGCTAAGTTTTCCAAATTTGCTGACATATTGAGTGCAGCACTTTAAAATCATCATCTTTTGGGATTTTTAAATAACTCAGCTGGAATTCCATGGAAACTAAATTTTCAAAATAAAATCTTATGCAAAGAGTTTTTGAAGTAGAAAATTATCCTGCAATTATAGGATATTTAGAAAATATTTGTTAGAAAACAATTTATATAAAAGCATACATGGTCAAAGATTTTCCCAAAAGCAAATGCATGGCTTTAAATATGTTTGTTATTAAAAATGCTAAGAACTAGATATTATATAAAACGTAGATAATATATCTTAAAGGAAATATATATATATAATATATATATATACAAAAAATAGAAGGAATAATAGAAGGAAATTAGAAATCATGTTCCAAATAAGTATATTTTGCTTAGTATATGAATAAAGTGCTGGACAAGATACTTGAGAGTCCCTTGGACTGCAAGGAGATCAAACCAGTCAATCCTAAAGGAAATCAACCCTGAATATTCATTGGAAGGACTGATGCTGAAGTTGAAGCTCCCATAATTGGGTCACTTGATGCAAAGAGCTGACTCATTGGAAAAGATTGATGCTGGGAAAGTCTGAGGATAGGAAGAGATGTGGGTACAGAGGATGAGATGGCTGGATGGCATTACTGACTCAGTGGGCATGAGTTTGAGCAAACTCAGGGAGATAGTGAAGGACAGAGAAGCCTGGGGTGCTGCAGTTCATGGGTTGCAAAGAGTCAGACACGACTGAGCTACTGAACAACAACAACAAAGTACTGTGAGGTTTTAGAGTGTAATATATACAAGGCAAGTCTCTTATCTTCTAATATATTATATTAGAGTTTAAAGAAGCTTCAAGATCATTCCAATAATGTTTTATCATCAATCATCCCTATGTAAAAAAAAATACCTTCATAAACCTTAATGAAGACAGCAAATAAAATCGTGCACTTTAAAAGAAAAGGATAAACATCTGAAATAATTGATAATGCTACTCTACATTCATTTCCAACCATAAACACGATTGGCTTTTCAGCACTTACTCTCAAGTTACCAAGGCATGATGTGCAACACGCTGAATAGAATCTGTCAGACACTGAGTTGTCTGTTCAACCATGAGTAGATCTAGACTTTGGGTGTTTTGTGTCCAGCAGTTTACCACTAGAGAGCTGAAACAAGAATAAGAAATTGAGTTTTGACATAATGTGGCAAAGATATAGGCCTATATCAAATTTAGAGGAGACTTGGGATGAACAGAAAAAAAAAAATCTGATCAGTCAGAAAACATGCTTTGACCTACACTGCAACACAGGTTTCAAGATCAGTTCACAATGAATTCACATTGAATTCACTAGCCATTTAAACATAGTGAATTCACTAGCCCTTTAAATACATTATGTTCGGAAATTGCTGGATCATATGGCAATTTTGCCTTTAACTTTTTTGAAGAATCTCCTTCTTATTTTCCATAATAGCTGCACACATTTACAACCCAACCAACAGTGCATGAGGGTTCCTCTTCCTCACATCTTTGCCCCACACTTGTCTTTTCTTGTTTTGTAATAATAACAACTTTATAATAGTTATTTTATAACTATTACATAATAGTTATAAATATAATATAATTATAATTGTATATGTTTTAAAATCATATTTTTATAAGTATAATATAATTATTCTATAGCTTTTATAATAACAACTATTCTGACTCGGTGTGTGGTAATATATCATTATGGTTTCCCTTTTCATTTTCCTGATGATTAGTGACGTTGAGCATCTTTCCATGTGCCTGTTGGCCATCTATATGTCTTCTTTGGAAAAATATCTTTTCAAGTTTTCAGCCCATTTTTCAACTGGCTTGTTTGATTTTTTTGATGTTGAGTTGTGTAAGTTGTGTAAGTTCACCTGAAGAAAACAAAAATTTGAAAAGATATATGCACTCTAATGTTCATTACAGCATTATATACAATAGCCAAGATATGGAAACAAATTGAGTGTCCATCAACAATGAATGGGTAAAGAAAAATGTTATTTCTTGGAAATATATAATGGAATATTTCTCATCCATAATACATAATATTTTGTCATTTAAGACAAATGGATAAATCTAAGGGAAATTATGCCAAGTGAAATAAATCAGAAAGACAAATGCCATAAGATCTCATTTATATGTGGAATCTAGAAAGCAAAACAAAACAGCAGAAAAATAGACTCATAGAAACAGAAAACAAATGGGTAGTTGGCAGAAGGGAGTGAGGTGGGGAGACGGGTGAAATAGGTGGAGAGGATTAAGAAGTACAAATGTTCAGTTATAGAATAAACAACCAATGGGGATGTAACACAGAGCATAAGGAATATGGTTATTAACATTGTAATAACTTTGTGTGGAGACAGATGGTTACCAGCTTTAACATGGTGATCATTTCATAATGTAAGGTCAAATCACCTTATTGTACAATTAAATATTGCATGTTGTACAACATAATATTGCATGTTTACTATATTACAGTATAAATAAATCAGTCATGTTCTAACCCTCTGTTTAAATTTAAATTTATTTTTAATTGAGGATAATTGCTTTACAGTATTTTACTGGTTTCTGCCGTATTTCAACATGAGTTAGCAATAGGTATATGTATGTTCCCTCCCTCTTATAACATCTGATTTTAATTTCTAAATTTTAATTTAATTAATGAAGAAAAACATATGAATGCATTCTTATACATTTCACATTTTCCATCCATGAAGCTTTTGGGTTTCTCTAGGTTCTGTAAGTCATATGTAATATATGAGGGAAGTATGCAGACGCCAAACCTCTGTCTGCAGAGACAACTTTTTCAGGAGATGGAAACAGAAACAGAGCTTGCTAAAAAGTTTCCAGGCCTGGAAGTCCAAGGAGTTGGGTTGAAATTTGACCTCTGTAGAACTGAGACTATGGGGTAATATTTAAAAGCAAAATGTGGGCTTTAAATAACATTTCACATGCTGGCTATAGAACGCGGAAACAACTTCTGGGTGTCCAGGACATCTGAAGTCTTTAACAAATGGTAACTCACAAATCAAGTCAGATGTGGGACGAGACCAAGAATATGACACTGCACTGTTATGAAAAAGAGTGAAATTTTAAGTCTTTAGTTTCTTGGAATTAGGGTTTTTTGTTTTGTTATTAGTTTTAGAAACATACACACTATAAGCACAGGATATTACTTGTCATTTTTTCCTCCAAAGTGAGGTCTTTTTACATTTCAAGGGCATAGATAACAAATTTATTTTTTAAAAAATCTTTTAAAACTCATGTTCTGAATAAGTACATTTTGCTTAATATAGAAGTAAAGAACTATCAGGTTTTAGAGCATGGTATGTACAAGGCAACTTTCTTATATTCAACCTTACTTTAACTCATCTCTTTCATTACCCTGTCCCACCTGTAAAGACAAAGTTCACAGCTACAGTAAATTTAATTAAGCTGCAAAAGGCACAACTGCTCCATTTTTACTCTTCTTCACTTCTATTAAATTATATTTGCATTTAAAGATATAAAAAATTAGAGCTGAAAGCAACCATAAAATCATCCCTATTGCCCTGTGAGAGTTGGACCATAAAGAAGGCTGAGTGCCAAAAAATTGATGTTTTCTAATTGTAGTGCTGGAGCAGACTCTTGAGATTCCCTTGGACAGCAAAGAGATCAAGCTAGCTAATCCTAAAGGAAATCAGCCCTGAATATTCATTGGGAGGCATGATGCTAAAGCTGAAACTCCAATACTTTGGCCACCTGATGTGAAGAGCCGACTCATTGGGAGAGACCCTGATGCTGGGAAAGATTGAGGACAGGAGAAGGGGATGACAGAGGATGAGATGGTTGGATGGTATCACAGACTGAATGGACATGAGTTTGAAAAAACTGGGAGATAGTGAAAGACAGGGGAGTATGGCATGCTGCAATCCATGGAGTCTCAGAGTCAGATATGACTGAGCACTGAGCATCAATCTTTTGCCCTAAGTGCTCCCTGCATAGATGATTAATAAAGCAGGGGAAAAATCAAATGTGTTGATTACAAGCTGATCGAAAATACCACTGATTTTCCCTTTGCTTTGCTCACTGGTAATGCACATTTGTGGGAGAATTGAGCCTCTTCATTTCTGAGTCTCTGGCTCAGTGGGGAAGGTGAATGCAATAAAGTCAGACTGGTCATTGACTCACTGGTCATTGCTGTAAAGCGACCAGTCTCAATATTGTATGGGGTTCACCCTGTTAGAGAATCTGCTGCAGGTTGCCCTACTGCAGGAAAGGTGCAGCAGCTTCACCCTGGACTCTTGGCTTCTCACCAAACATCTTTAGTGACCTGGTTTTTCTTGGTCTCAATTAAAGTCCCTGGCCCTGGGACTCTGATTCATCCAAAGAAAGTGATTGTATAATATTATGCACTGAATGCTTTTGGCCCCCCGGAATGCATGAAACCCTAACCCCTAAATGTGATGACATTTGGAAATCTGGCCTTTGGGAGATAATTAGGTTAAATAAAGACATGATGGTAGGGCCCCAGTGATGTGATTAGTGCCCTTACAGGAAGAGGAAGGTACACCAGATCTCTCTCTTTCTTCCCCTCTCTCTCACCTCTATCTCTACCAAAAAAGGATACTGTAGGAAGGGGCTACTTGGTAAGTCAGAAAGAGAATGTCACCAGGAATTAAATCTACCAACACCTTGATCTTAGACTTCCAGTTTCCATAACTGCAAGAAATATATGCCTTGTTGTTTAGTCCACTCAGTTAATTAGATTTTGTTCCAGCTGCCTGAACTAAGAACAGGCCTAGTGCCAGGCGAGAGCACTTTCCCTCATCCGGCTTGGATACCCTAAATGTCTCTTTTAATGCCTTGAATACTCAGAGGTGACCCTTTTTCTCCTGAGGACTATTAGGTGGGCCTGGCAGTCATTCTCCACTTGCCCAACTTATTCCTCTTCTTAACCAAACCCCTCTAATCAGGGTGATAGACACAAGTGTTTATATGATATGCAAACCAAGAAGATGAAAATAAGTCATAAGCTGTCACATCTATTAGTGTGGAGTATAACAGAATCATGCAGTTATAAAGCTGAGCTGTAGCTTGGATATCACCACTATTGCTTTATTCCATAACAGAAGAAAGTAAATCTCAATAAGGATAGCTTACCTAAATTCATATCATCAGGGTAGAAATAGGCCAGGAATAATATTCTGTAAATATATTTTGCTCAGCTCATTTTATGCTTTAAACAACAATTTTTATTGTATAAAATGTTAATAAAATTATTAGCTTAATTTTTTCAATTGCACACATGTACATCCACCCTGGTCTCATTTCTTAGGGTTTGGAAACCCTGATATTACCATGTGTACTTACTATTCTGCCGCATGCCGCAATTACAGCATGACAAATCAAAGCCATAATAGTAACCATGGCTTCTTGTTCTTCTAATTTAAGTTGTCATCTCCTAAACCAAATGTCTTCCACATAAACTGAAGCAAAAATCAGGCAGGCGTGTTTACACGCACTTGAAGATGGAGAGATAAACAATGCAAGTTGTGACTTCAGCAAAACACAGCCCACTGGTAAAGACTGACAGCTGCAGAAGTCTGTCAGAAGGAAATAAGTTGGGATGGTCTCTAAGGTGCTATAATCAGAAACCAAATTCTCACAATTGAGCAAAGGATGTGTAGGATCATTTCTTTTGGGAAGAATTAAGGAAGATTTCAGACCAGAGGTTTCAAATGGTAATTAGAATTTAGAAGAAAAAAAGCAGAAGAAGGCATAAGAAAATAAAAGAAATGCTCTGAGAAGGAAGTGCCTAGAGATGGACAGTGACAGTATTTTTCCAGTAAGCAGTGACCAGGTCAGCATTGCAGAGGGTCATGGAGAATGGATGGGGTGGTAGTTAGATCAATAACTGGGAAGGCAGGTCAGAGTCAGCCAGATCATGGAGGACTTATAATCACATGCTAAGGAGTTCATTTTAATTTCGTAAACAGGGGAGCCAAGAAAAATGATCCTTAGCAGAGTAATAATGAGGTCTCCGTTAATTACAAAATCACAGCAGTGAAAGCAAACAAAGAGTAATAGCAAGCAATTTGCTGATAGTCTCCTTGCTGTTTATGTAGACAGTCAGAATCTGAGTCCTCCTGTTTATCACCAGTTATCAGGGCAATCTTATCACCAGAGTTATCTTTTCATTGTGATCTGCTTAATCTTTTCAGAATCTGCTGAGGTTTTCACTCTTTGGCTGCCAAGATGCTGGCTTGGGCTTAAGTCCTCCCTTAACAGCTCCTTGGCTGCCCTGCTCCATTCATCCATCACATGCTGAAAGGCCATCCAAAATCTGCAGTGCATCTCACTTTTTCCATTTCTTGTCGCGCTCGTGTTACATTGGCCTCTTGTACACCTGAAAATTAGATTCAAGCAATTTCTGGTTCTGATGTTTCAAACACTTCATGCCTTTGTGCTTACAGAGTGCCCTTCAGAGCCCTGGTTGCACCCTTCTTGTTGAGTCTGGATTTAGGGAGTTTTCACCATGAAGATTCAGCCTATCAAAAAGAACAAAGGATCCCCTTGGACTTGTCTGTGAAGTTGAGTTAGAGAATGGCAGGCTGCTGATTAATATGCTGGATTATTCCCAAAATTGACTTTTACCTGCCTCCTCTCCCCATAAACATTTTTCATGAATCTTAAGCTAGCTTAACTAACTAGTTAAGTGTTCTGGTGGTAGCTTCTGAAAATAGCAAAATCTTTTAATTTCATGAGAAGACAGCATTTAAGTGAAATATGCCAGTACCTGTTTTGATAGAGAAATTCTTATTTTCGAGGATGAATTCCTCTAAAAACTCACCTATTACTTCTCTCTCTCTCTCTCTCTGCCCACCTACTTATCTTCCTATTTTTCATTTCTAACCATTTATCCCAAATGACCCCCCCCCCAGCAATTCAATTGTTTTAAAGATCAGAGGAGATTCCTTAGAGAAATAGGCCCATTTTAGAGATGAAAACTGAAATTCAGTAAGCTGTATTAGATTTGCTTGTGAAGGTAATTACAGACCTACTATAGAAACTCAAAGTTCTCAATCCTCAGTCCAGCCGAGAAAGTTATAGCCCTGATTTATAAATTAGCTTGAAAGAGATGATGATTCTTTCTCCTGCCTTGGAAATAATCTTGGTTTCTGGCTAAGAAATCAATTACATCATATCAATTAACTCAAGGACAGAAAAACTTGTCTAAAACTTGGCTGGTCCAGCACTTAGGGAAAAAAAATCCAGCTTTGACTCAAAGAATCTCTTATACAAATGAACTAGCCTCAGTAGCCACTACAGAATCCTATCATTTGCTTAAATATTCTTGTACTAAATTCTCAATTTAGTAAGTGCTACATAGGCATGATAATTTAGTTTTGAGTACTCAGAGAAATATTTTCATTCAGTTTAGAAAATAATTTCAGTTTGTCTATGTATAGAGTGTTGTTACATATATATTGATAATTTTTGCTCTGCAATTTATTTTCATTTTTGCACAGCTTTTTTCAATATTTTTAATTATAAATCTTGTTTTAATTTCAATTTAATTATAATTTCTTGTTTTAATTGAACATTATAAAAATAACTCTCAAGAACATTATTACATTTGCATTTAAATTATATCAGTCATTCATTTTTTATGGAAATTGTCAGAATTTTTGGCATTACCTTTACTAATAATAAATGTGGAAATTATCAAGCACATGAATAATAAATAAAAAATAATAAAATGATTTATTATTTATGAAGTAAATTTTAGGTGATTTGTTTTATGTAAAGAGATATGGCTTTGCAATAAGACAGACTGAAGCTTGACCGGGTATTAGGCTTAGTCAAATCATTGCACATCTCTTCACAAGAAATATGGGTTTCTGATTACAACGATGTTTTAAAAAATAATGTTATGAATACAGAACTAATAATAAATGTGGAAATTATCAAGCACATGAATAATAAATAAAAAATAATAAAATGATTTATTATTTATGAAGTAAATTTTAGGTGATTTGTTTTATGTAAAGAGATATGGCTTTGCAATAAGACAGACTGAAGCTTGACCGGGTATTAGGCTTAGTCAAATCATTGCACATCTCTTCACAAGAAATATGGGTTTCTGATTACAACGATGTTTTAAAAAATAATGTTATGAATACAGCAGAAATATCCTAGTTCAGGGATGGTTCATATTATGTGTTCAAAAATATTAGTACCTTTTCTTCTTTCCCAGAATATGCACCATTGTAGTAATGTCTTTTATGTTAACTTTACAGTTTCACTAGAAGTGACCATTCTTAGTTTCAGTAAGTTTGCAAAATTAATGATAGAAGAAGGAATCTGTTTACTTCTTTCTAATTGCAAAAGCATTTTGCCGGTAGAGATATAAAAAGAGGAATGCTTTAAATTATACTATATTTTACTCAGCCAACTAGCACAGCATTTTATAGGGATGTTATCCTAATTTTACTTAAAACAAAAACTCAAGGTTGTTTTATTAAGCCATTAGAAGCTATTGCCTATTTATATGTCTAGCATTTACTTGATTGAGCATTAATGAGCTCTTATTTTTCTGAAGTATTTTATGTCCTGTTTCAAATCCATCTTGAGAACTCAACAAAAATGAAGATTTAATGTTAAACCTATGGCTAGACATCAAGGTAATTTACTAAAAAAAGAAAAATTATAGAGGAGGTTAAAAGGGGAAAATAGAAGAGGAAAAAACTTAGGCTGAGGATATCAAGAGAAAAGTGAAATGAGCCAGAATAAAATTAATTAAATATTGAATGTTCAGTTGTCTCACAAAAGTAGAGACAGGTTAATTCAAGCTCTAAATACACTGATGTAAATGTACCTATGTTGCAATTCAGGTATGTAATTTCAAGAATCCATTAATGTGCTTAAAAAAATACACATGTGAACAAGAAAAGCCTGTGTTTTATTAAAATTTGTTCATATTTGAACACAACCTGAGATAAATTCTAAGCATCAAAGACTTTCTTTACCTGAAAATCACTCAAAACAGTAGAAGATTTATTGGAGACAGGAAGGTCTAACACATTGGAGTAGGTATTATACATGTTCTTTTTTAAAAAAAATGCATACCTGTAATTTGTAATTAGATCTAAATTCCAAGTTAATTACTTATTATGTCAACATATTTTATCTCTGATCTATAAAAATTTTTACTTTCTCACTAGACTGCCAACTCTTTGAGACAGAAGGCATTATAATTCTCTTGCTTTTCCTAGAGAACTGAATACAGTACTGAGCATAAACTGCTGGTCCATTTATCATTAAGGAACCAAACTGAATGTGCTGTGTCCATGACTGCTTAATTTGCATTATAGGAAACCACGAACACAAATAGAACAGTGAATCTTAGAGGGAACTGAATAATCTGCCATGTATATTTTATCACTGAAGCCCATCACCCACTTTCTTTTACTCCATTTAGCTTGTTTTTCTCTTCCTTTATTCTGCATTTGTTTCTGTATTTTGTGCTTTCATACCATTTTACTTTATTATCCTTTGCTGAATAAAAACTGGAAAAATTTGGGGGAAATAATGGAAATAGACATGTTTTAATGCTACATTGGCTAGTATTTGCACAAGCGTGAAAGTGAAGTCGCTTAGTCATGTCCGACTCTTTGCAACCCCATGGACTGTAGCCTACCAGGCTCCTCTGTCCATGGGAATATATATATATATATATACACACACACATCTCAAAATCAAAGTGTTAATCACTCAGTGGTGTCTGACTCTGCAACCCCATGCACTATAGCCCACCAGACTCCTCTGTCCATGGGATTTCCCAGGCAAGAATACTGGAGTAGATTGCCATTTTCTTCTCCAGAGTGTCTTCTCAACCCAGGGATCAAACCCAGGTCTCCCACTTTGCAGGTGGATTATTTACCACCTGGACCACAAGGAAAACCATATATACCATATATATATATATAGATACAGATATTGCTATAAATACATTTAAGTTTTGTGGGCATTTTTATAATTATTCAGTGAAATGAATATGTACTGAGTCTTGACTGGGTGTAAATCAGAGTCCCATTTGTAAAGCAAGTATTATGAGCACTTATAATGCACATAAGATTGTAGAAAGGAAAGAAAAATCCACTAGAGGAGCCATTAAAAAAAAACCCTGACTCTATTTCTTTAACAAGCTTACAAAAAGATAGTGTTTTGCCATGAATTTGGCTGTATAACAAAGTAAAAAATGATTTATCTCTCTGTTTACCAATGTTTGGTCTTGAACTTAAAATAATATTCCTTTTTATAAATTTACTCTCAAAATTATTACTTGGTTGTTTAGACAATCTAGAAAATGTTGGATATAGTAGAGAAAAGGTGAAATCAGATGCATGTTGCACTAAGTAACTTAAAATGTTTTCCAAACACTTTTGGTTCTAAAAAATCTAAATTTATTTTCTCGGAAATCAGCTGCTTATGTTAAAAAAACATGAAGCCATTTTCCAATCTCTTTCATTTAATTTTTACTGCTTTTTAAGAACTATTTATTATACTGAGAGACTGAGTTTCTTTGAAATTACTGTTTTCTTTAACATAGAAAGGAAAAAAAAAGCTGAAAATATAGTAGGTATGCTGCTGCTGCTGCTGCTGCTAAGTCACTTCAGTCGTGTCCGACTCTGTGCGACCCCATAGACAGCAGCCCACCAGGCTCCCCCGTCCCTGGGATTCTCCAGGCAAGAACACTGGAGTGGGTTGCCATTTCCTTCTCCAATGCATGAAAGTGAAAAGTGAAAGTGAAGTCGCTCAGTCGGGCCCGACTCTTAGCGACCTAATGGACTGCAGCCTACCAGGCTCCTTCCTCCATGGGATTTTCCGGGCAAGACTACTGGAGTGGGGTGCCATTGCTTTCTCTGATAGGACGTATCAGTTCAGTTCAGTCACTCAGTCGTGTCTGACTCTTTGTGACCCCATGAATCGCAGCACGCCAGGCCTCCCTGTCCATCACCAACTCCCGGAGTTCACTCAGATTTATAGGTAGCTCTTAATGTTCATTTTTACTTGTTTAAATTTATGATAATGTTTTGGTAAGTAGGTAGAAATCTAATTTCCTTGAAGATCCCTTGGATAAGCAAAAGAAATTCTAGGTAAAAGTGTTATTCAAGTCAATGAACCTCAAAAATGTAATTTAAAAAACGGTATCATTAAGTTCAGCTGGTAAAAAATCCACCTGCAATGCAGGAGACCCTGGCTCAATTCCTGGGTTGAGCAGATCCCCTGGAGAAGGGATAGGCTACCCAATCCAGTATTCTTAGGTTTCCCTGGTGGCTCAGAACCTGCAACGTGGGAGACCTGGGTTTGATCCCTGGGTTGGGAAGATCCCCTGGAGGAGGGCATGGCGACCCACTCCAGTATTCTTGCCTGGAGAATCCCATGGCCAGAGGAGCCTGGGAAGCTACAGTCTACGGAGTCGTAAAGAGTCGGACGTGACAGCAAGTAAGCACCGCACACACAGCACCATTATGGAATTGCAAAAGTACCATCTTCCCACCTGATAGGTCAGTTTTATCTGTCATAAAAAGGAACCAATTTAGAGGAAAAAAATTGTCTTTGTACACATAAATACCTTACACTTAGAAAATTCCAGTACAAATAGTAATACTAAAACTAGTTTTCTGGTAAGTATAAATTTTCTTCATACATTTATGAATGAATTATATATTCATCATTAGTTCATTCTTTCAGAAAATATTTACTGAGACAATTATATGTGTCAAGTATCATGGGTTCTAGAAACACAGTGATGTCAAGAAAGGGTTTCTTCTCTTGTGGAGTTGACATTAAAATGGGAGACAGCAGATCATAAATACTGCAATTTCACAAGAAAATAAACAGTCCATACGAGTACATAATGATAGCGAGAGAAAGTACATTTAGATAAGTTAGTCAGAAAAGCTTTTCTGGAATGAAGAGACTGAGCTGAGATTTGAAGGAGTCAGTCATGGAAAGATTTAGAAGAAGAATTCCTGGAAGAAGGAACAGGTATGAAAGGCATTTAAGGAGAATAATCTCAGAGTACTCCCATAGTCAATTAAAGGCAGTAAATTTTTAGACATTTTTCCATTGCAAGGTAGCATCTATTTTCCCTCGCCTTAAATTTAGGTAGGTTTCCAACTGCTTTGACCAAAAGAGTGTTACAAGTGTTGCAGACTAGTCTCTCAGAGAACTGGCAGCTTCCATCTGATCTCTCAGAGCCCTTAGCAGACATGTAGCTCTAGAAATTCTCCAAGAGAGAACCCCAGACGACTACACACGTGAAGCAGATGGAGAGAAGCCCAACTGAGTTCAGCCTTCCTGACTACTCTTTCGTGGCCCCAGCAGCTGGACAGAATCGTTTTTTTTTTTTTTTTTTTTAACCTCCCAAGGCCATTTGAAAACATCATGAAAAACAGAAGCATCATCCAGCAAAGCTCTATTGGGATTCCTGACTCACATATGAAAAATGATAAGATAGTTGTTGTTTTAAGCCACTGAATTTTGGAGAAGTTATTATGCCATAAAGGGTAACTGGAACATTTCCTCGAGCTGAAAAAAGGTCAATATGGTAGGTGCATAATGAATCAAGGAGTCTGTGATATGGAACGGGGCCACACATTTTACTCAAGTTTCCCTGGAATGCAAGACTGAGGAAGGAGTATTATTCTTACCTTACATACATCTTTAGAAATACATCTCTGCAATTTTTTTTCAGAAAATAGGTTTTAGAGAGATAAGAGTATAAATAATCAGGAAGATTGGTTTTCAAAAAAGCATTGTAGTCAAGGTATTGTTCCATTTAATTTTCTCAACACCTGAGCTAGCAACTTGCAATGTCTTTATTTTACAAACAAGCAGACTAAGGAACACAAATAATTAAATAATTTGCCCAGTGTTGCACAGATAATAAAAGGTAGGAGTATAATTGAAAGCCAGACTGATTCTAAAGTATTTGATGTAAAGTCACCAAACCAGAGGTTCTCAAAGAGTGATCCCTGGACCTGCAGTATAAGTCATCACCTAGAAATCTACTATAAATGTAAATTCCTAGGCCCTACCTCAAGACCTACTAAATAAGAAATTCAAGAGTGGGACCTGCACTCTGAGTTTTGACAAATGTTCCAGGTGATTCTGATGCAAGGCCAAAACTGTGTCTGAGACAAAGAAAGAAAGAAAACTCAGAGTTGAGCTGAAAGGGAACTTTGATATTTGAGGTTTGACCAAGACACTGAAGGAGGATAAGGAGAATGAAGAGGGGTCATTAGTGGAGAAGAAAGGAACCCAGGAGACTCCGATGTCAGTCAAGTCAAGAAAGGACTGTTTCAAGGAGAGATGGTTCCATTTTTGTCAAAGGTCACTGAACAATCAAGTGAGGGAAAGACACACCAATACCAGTGGACTTACCAAGATAGGTTGAAGCTATTAGTTACCTTGAAATGGGTTATTTTGTGGGTTGGTGAAGAAAGCTTGGTTGGAATAGAATAAGGAAAGAATGGACAGGGAAGAAATGAAGTTTTTCTATGAAATATAGAGATATGAGATATGGTATAAGAGAAATATTATAAATGTGTGTTTTTTCTTTAAGAAAAAAAGATATTAAGGCTTTTTCATATACCATGAGAAACCTTATCCAATGTAGAGGAAACTGAAGTTGATAAAAATAGCAAGACAATTATTATAGGAGTAAAAGTTCTTATGTGGACAAGAGTAGGGTGTTTGTCCTCAGTAAGATCACAGACTCTTCTTAATAAGAGGTGAAGCAAAGAATCTTGGAATAAATGAAGACTGTCTGAAGACGTGGTGGTAAGGTGAAGAGGGTCATGTCAGCGAGTGTAATTACAGCTTATCAGTGCTGTTTGTTCTGATGTCATATGTCAGAGCCGGGAGTATCGTGAAGAGAAGGTATAGAATAGCTTAGAATGTAGGGATGCAGATGTAGTAGAAGAATGCAGGAGAACTACTAGGCAAAGCTAGAGACCATCTGGAATTTGTGATCATTAATTTAATATGAGGACATTTAGAAGAGGCTTGTTCCCCGCCCCCCCCCCAGGGAGCTGTATCCAAGGCTGAGTTCTTTCCTGGTTAATATAACAGAGTGAGACAGGAGAAAGACTGTTTATAAGAAAGTGATTATAGTAGTGGACCATAGAGCCACTATAGCATTGCACTGGAAGGAGGAAATTGAACTATAAAGAGGATGCATAAAGTAAATTGGAGATTCGAAGAGGTGAAGTTCATAGAGGGGTTGGAGAACTGTGGGTGTAGGAGCACTGGAACAGAAAAGAAAAAATCTGATCCGATATCTGATCTATTCCTCTTGCTCTAACCCTGGTGCTCTGTTGCCTGCGCTGAGTCATGCTGGCCCTGCACCTTCCTAAAAGAATGTTGACACAGCCTGAAATATACATGACAGCCCATTCTCAAGGTTCTGACCATTAAAAAGTAAAATACCTTTCCATTCACAGAGAGATTAAAAAGTTGCAAAACAGGAAATAGCAATCGTCTTTTTGGAGGTTAATGGGACCATTTTGACCAGATCTAGGTGGACAGCTGCAAGAATAAGGGATTCCTGCAAGAAGTTTACAACAACCAGTTGTAGCTCCTCCTTGTTTTAGTATAAAAAAAGTCTGAATTCTAACTAAGGTAGGATGGTTATTTAAGACCCTAGTTAACCATTTTTTCAGTCTGCTGGGTTTTCGAATAAAGTCACTATTTCTTGCCTCAACAACTTGTTTTTAGATTTAATGGTCTGTTCTGCAGCACTATGAACTTGGACTCAGTAGCAGTCCTATTTAACTAAGCCAGACGGATAGCAGGGACTCAGATCCTGACACAGAGTTTGGAGTTTATATAGTCATTACTGATGCAGATATACAGGAAAGATCATGGGAGTAGGGTGCTAAGGCGAGGAATAAAACATCACTGGAATGAGGAAGTTAAGTGTGGAGTGAACAAAATGTCAAAATGTCCGTAGAGGAAAAAGCTGATGGCAAGAATGATGACATAAGCGGCGATGAAATGAGAATAAATGAAGCTGGCACTTCAGTGTGTATGTGCTCATGCATAAATATAAAACAGATGTTTTAACTTTCCTTCCAAAATGTAAGGTTCTTGAAGGTAAGGTCCATGGTTAATGTTGGTCTTTCCTGTTGTGCTAAGTCTAGTGTGTTGCATGTAAGATATAAATATATTTAAAATATCTAAATATCCCTCTAAAGTGACATGGAGAAAAAGCAATTGCTAGCAATTTAAGAAAATGAACCAGCAGGATAGAAAGTTTTTAAAAGTAAATAACATTTATTTAAAACCTGATAGGCATAAGCAACTACTAATTTCCTACAAATATATTCTTACATCAGTCTTAAAAGAACCCAACTCTGTAATTTGTTTCATTTATTCTGCTTATGACTATGCTCAAGGATAGTACTGTTACTAAGTACAAGCTCATAATGCTTGCTACAGAACAGGTCACTAAATCTTAAAAAAAAAAAAAAGAAAGAAAGTTAAAGAATTACTTTTAAGAATTGCCATGTATAAAATCGACAAGGAACTAGTGTTGGGAAGGACCTAGCACAGGGACATCTACTTCATATTTTGTAATAGCTTAAATGGGAAGAGTCTGAAAAAGAGTAGATATATGTGTGCTGCTGCTGCTTAGTCACTTAGTTGTGTCCGACTCTCTGCAGCCCCTTGGACTGTGGCCTGCCAGGCTCCTCTGCTCATGGAATTTTCCAGGCAAGAATACTGGAGTGGATTGCCACTTATCTACTCCTGAGGATCTTCCAGAACCAGGGACTGAACCCACATCTCTTGAGCCTCCTGCACTGGCAAGTGGATTTTTTACCACTAGCACCATCTAGAAAGCCAGACATATAATCGACATATGTATACATATACATATACACTTTTCTGTACACCTGAACTAAAGCAATATTATAAATCCACTACACTTATAGATAAAATAAAACTTAAATATATAAATATGTATAATAAAACTTTTTAAAAACGTATTTATGTAAGATAAAACTTCAAAAAAAGAATTGTCCTCATTGTCAAAATTTCCAATAAGGTCAAGTTCCTATAAGCTCAGCAATTTTCAAGGTAACCAAACATGCCACTTTTTCTGATTTATGTTTATCTTCCAACTCCTATCTGATTAAGAATTTGTCAAGATTTAAAAAATTAACAAGATTAGATTATTAAAACAAGCTTTCATTGGTTTGATTCTACTCCAGTTGGTAGTTCTAACTTCTGTCACAGTCTGTCTTACTGATTAGCATGTGAGACCCACATGAAGTATGCAGGGACTTTCCAGACTACCAGAGTCTACCATCTTTCTTTTCTCAACTGTTTCCTTATGTGAGGAATTGACACCTTGATTGCCAGGACACGTTGCAGGTGCTTAACTGGTTAAATGCTAGAGCTAGGGACCACTCACCTCTCATCTCAGGTAATGACTGGAGGAAAACTGAACTTGGCCTTCCAGCCATGAGGGCCGTGAATTGCACCACAGCTTTCAAGCTGGATCAGTTACTCAAGTCACCAGTAGGTGGGGCCAGTGGGAAACCTATAGGGTAACTGGAGGATGCATATGTGAAAGATAGGTAAGAAACAGAGGGTTACAAACAATAAACGCCAGAGAGGGTGCGGAGAAAAGGGAACCCTCTTACAATGTTGGTGGCAACGCAAACTAGTACAGCCACTATAGAGAACAGTATGGAACTGGAAATAGAACTGCCATACGACCCAGCAATCCCACTGCTGGCCATACACACCAAGGAAATCAGAATTGAAAGAGAAACGTGTACCCTAATATTCATCACAGCACTGTTTACAATCTCTAGGACATGGAAGCAACCTAGATGTCCATTGGCAGATGAATGGATAAGAAAGCAGTGGTTCAGTTCAGTTGCTCAGTTATGTCTGACTCTTTGCAACCCCATGAATCGCAGCACGCCAGGCCTCCTGTCCATCACCAACTCCTGGAGTTCACTCAGACTCACCTTCACTGAGTCAGTGATGCCATCCAGCCATCTCATCCTCTGTCGTCCCCTTCTCCTCCTACCCCCAATCCCTCCCAGCATCAAAGACTTTTCCAATGAGTCAACATATACCCAATGGAGTATTACTCAGCCATTAAAAAGAATACATTTGAATCAGTTCTAATGAGGTGGATGAAACTGGAGCCTATTATACAGAGTGAAGTAAGTCAGAAAGAAAAATACCAATACAGTATATTAGCACATATATATAGAATTTAGAAAGATGGTAATGATGACCCTATATGTGAGACAGCAAAAGAGACACAGATGTATAGAAGGGACTTTTGGACTCTGTGGGAGAAGGCGAGGATGGGATGATTTGAGAGAATAGCATTGAAACATGTATATTATCATATGTGAAATAGATCGTCAGTACAGGTTTGATGCATGAGACAGGGTGCTCAGAGTCAGTGTATTGGGATGACCCTGAGGGATGAGATGGGGAGGGAGGTGGGAGGGGAGTTCAGGATGGGGAACTCATGTACACCCATGGCTGATTCATATCAATGTATGGCAAAAACCACTACAATATCATAAAGTAATTAGCCCCCAATTAAATTAATTAATTTAAAAAAAAAGAAATAGAGGGTAAGTCCTACCACAAGCGGAGAAGACAATGGCACCCCACTCCAGTATTCTTGCCTGGACAATCCCACGGATGGAGGAACCTGGTGGGCTACAGTCCATGGGGTCACAAAGAGTTGGACACGACTGAGCGACTTCACTTCCACTTTTCACTTTCATGCATTGGAGAAGGAAATGGCATCCAAATACTGGAGTGGATTGCCACTTATCTACTCCTGAGGATCTTCCAGAACCAGGGACTGAACCCACATCTCTTGAGCCTCCTGCACTGGCAAGTGGATTTTTTACCACTAGCACCATCTAGAAAGCCAGACATATAATCGACATATGTATACATATACATATACACTTTTCTGTACACCTGAACTAAAGCAATATTATAAATCCACTACACTTATAGATAAAATAAAACTTAAATATATAAATATGTATAATAAAACTTTTTAAAAACGTATTTATGTAAGATAAAACTTCAAAAAAAGAATTGTCCTCATTGTCAAAATTTCCAATAAGGTCAAGTTCCTATAAGCTCAGCAATTTTCAAGGTAACCAAACATGCCACTTTTTCTGATTTATGTTTATCTTCCAACTCCTATCTGATTAAGAATTTGTCAAGATTTAAAAAATTAACAAGATTAGATTATTAAAACAAGCTTTCATTGGTTTGATTCTACTCCAGTTGGTAGTTCTAACTTCTGTCACAGTCTGTCTTACTGATTAGCATGTGAGACCCACATGAAGTATGCAGGGACTTTCCAGACTACCAGAGTCTACCATCTTTCTTTTCTCAACTGTTTCCTTATGTGAGGAATTGACACCTTGATTGCCAGGACACGTTGCAGGTGCTTAACTGGTTAAATGCTAGAGCTAGGGACCACTCACCTCTCATCTCAGGTAATGACTGGAGGAAAACTGAACTTGGCCTTCCAGCCATGAGGGCCGTGAATTGCACCACAGCTTTCAAGCTGGATCAGTTACTCAAGTCACCAGTAGGTGGGGCCAGTGGGAAACCTATAGGGTAACTGGAGGATGCATATGTGAAAGATAGGTAAGAAACAGAGGGTTACAAACAATAAACGCCAGAGAGGGTGCGGAGAAAAGGGAACCCTCTTACAATGTTGGTGGCAACGCAAACTAGTACAGCCACTATAGAGAACAGTATGGAACTGGAAATAGAACTGCCATACGACCCAGCAATCCCACTGCTGGCCATACACACCAAGGAAATCAGAATTGAAAGAGAAACGTGTACCCTAATATTCATCACAGCACTGTTTACAATCTCTAGGACATGGAAGCAACCTAGATGTCCATTGGCAGATGAATGGATAAGAAAGCAGTGGTTCAGTTCAGTTGCTCAGTTATGTCTGACTCTTTGCAACCCCATGAATCGCAGCACGCCAGGCCTCCTGTCCATCACCAACTCCTGGAGTTCACTCAGACTCACCTTCACTGAGTCAGTGATGCCATCCAGCCATCTCATCCTCTGTCGTCCCCTTCTCCTCCTACCCCCAATCCCTCCCAGCATCAAAGACTTTTCCAATGAGTCAACATATACCCAATGGAGTATTACTCAGCCATTAAAAAGAATACATTTGAATCAGTTCTAATGAGGTGGATGAAACTGGAGCCTATTATACAGAGTGAAGTAAGTCAGAAAGAAAAATACCAATACAGTATATTAGCACATATATATAGAATTTAGAAAGATGGTAATGATGACCCTATATGTGAGACAGCAAAAGAGACACAGATGTATAGAAGGGACTTTTGGACTCTGTGGGAGAAGGCGAGGATGGGATGATTTGAGAGAATAGCATTGAAACATGTATATTATCATATGTGAAATAGATCGTCAGTACAGGTTTGATGCATGAGACAGGGTGCTCAGAGTCAGTGTATTGGGATGACCCTGAGGGATGAGATGGGGAGGGAGGTGGGAGGGGAGTTCAGGATGGGGAACTCATGTACACCCATGGCTGATTCATATCAATGTATGGCAAAAACCACTACAATATCATAAAGTAATTAGCCCCCAATTAAATTAATTAATTTAAAAAAAAAGAAATAGAGGGTAAGTCCTACCACAAGCGGAGAAGACAATGGCACCCCACTCCAGTATTCTTGCCTGGACAATCCCACGGATGGAGGAACCTGGTGGGCTACAGTCCATGGGGTCACAAAGAGTTGGACACGACTGAGCGACTTCACTTCCACTTTTCACTTTCATGCATTGGAGAAGGAAATGGCATCCCACTCCAGTGTTCTTGCCTGGGGAATCCCAGGGAAGGGAGAGCCTGGTGGGCTGCCGTCTATGGGGTAGCACAGAGTCGGACACGACTGCAGTGACTTAGCAGCAGCAGTAGCAGCACCCTACCACAAGAGATATGATAATCTGAATGCTTTTGTGTGGTGTTTGTCATTTACTGGATGAAGAAATTACTTTTTTTTTTTGTTTGCAACACTTTTTAATTTTTAATAAACTTTTCAACAAGTCAGCAAAAGCAAAATGCATATTAAATGATAGATTAAATATAGAGTTCTTATTTGTCAAGAAGTTTTATGGTAAATGTGTGACATACATAAAATGTTTGTTGACAGTCACAATTCACCATGAAGGTCATATAATATTACTCTAGCAAAATAAAAGATAAAAATACACTGATAAAGCATGGATTTTTTTTTAATATTATTCTTTTAAAGATAACTATGTCAAAAGATAATTTAATATGCATAGTTGTAGAGATGTGTTTATGTGTTTCTCTAGAAGCATGACTTTTTCATTCAGATCAAGTGGAATATTATTCTAAATAAGTTTGTGCATTTTATATTTCAAGTGATTTTTT
>SJYT01081718.1:0-19591 GCA_006410635.1 Cephalophus harveyi
TCCATGGGATTCTCCAGGCAAGAATACTGGAGTAGGTTGCCATGCCCTCCTCCAGGGGATCTTCCCAACCCAGGGATTGAACCTCTGTTAAGCATAATCAGCATGAAATATTTAAGAATTTATTTATTTGAGTTTTTTCAGTTGTAGAAGAGAAAACAATGATGTTTTAAATTCTCATTTTTTTTAGAAGCCGCATGCTTTCAAGTCTTCAAAATCTTTGCCCATCTGAAAGGCTTCTCTTGTGCTCATGATGCTTCTTGCATGCTTTATGACGGGCAGCACATCAATTGTACCTTACTTTGTAAAGTCAGTTATTTTATTTCCATGTTAGATTTCCCCCATTTAAATGAAAAAATCTTCAAGATGAAAAGGGACAGCAGTGTCTGTGGTCTGTCCTCTGGCCATCTACACATAGTCATGTAAAGCTGATATTTTGGGTGAGTAAGAATTTTTGTGTTTTGTTTCACAGGTGGGGAGCATTAAGCGGGAAATGACCTTCACATTTCAAACAGAGGACTTGAAACGTGACTCTAGTAAAAAAATGTCCCATCAACACTTGTTTCCTTTGGCCATGGAGGAAGATGCGAAAACAGCAGACACCAAAAAAGCTAACCGAGCGTTTGACCATGAAAAAGAAAACACTCGCTCCATCTGTCTCCTTGAGCAAAAACGAAAAGTTGTTTCTTCCAATATTGATGTTCCTCCAGCAAGGTAAGGGACCATTAGACCTTGTATGTGTCTGCCCCAGGAAGTCAGTGGAGAGCAGGTACTGCCTCTGCTGTATTTCTCTAAAGTACACAGATGTAGAAGGTTTTTCTGCTGAGAACATCTTTCTGTTGCTTGTGTGAAATGGAGCAGGTGGTTCTGCTCTTCAGAGCTGACTTTGAGGCTGTAGCAGTCGAACTACTGTAGCTCTAAAACAGAATGTTTTATTAGATTTTGGCAAATAAACAACAAACAGCAAGAGAAGAAATATATTTTAAAAATTAAAATAAATACAAAGTGTAGGACTGAGCATAGCCACTTACAAGCAAGGATATTCAGATCTTTTGGTCAGGAGTTAGAGAGCTGTGGCTGCAGATTAGATTTGGCCCTTTTTTGTTTGGCCTGTCAGATAAGAGGGCTGCCCTGGTGGCTCAGCTGGTAAAGAATCCACCTGCAATGCAGGAGACCTGGGTTTGATCCCTGGGTTGGGAATATCCTCTGGAGAAGGGAATGGCTACCCACTCCAGGATTCTGGCCTGGAGAATTCCATGCCAGATAAGCACAGATTTACATTTTTAAAGGGTTAAAAAATGAAGAATATGGAGCATAGATCGTAGGTGGCCTGCAGAGCCTAAAATATTTATATTTGACTCATTACAGGAAAAGTTTGGCGATCCCTGGTTTATATCATGGTAATCCTTTTAAGACAGATCTAGCTTAGAATTGGGCCAAGAGGGCTTATCTGCAATATCAAAAGGCTTTTATCACATTGTAATGCTACTTAAATTGCATCCAACAGCACTGAATCAGAGGATAATATTATGGCAGCATGACAGTGGAACAGTAGTAGAATATACATGCCAGAACTTAACTTATTTTCTGGCCCCTCATGTATCTCAGCTAGAAAGTAAGCTCCATGTTGGCTGTGATTTTAGTCCATCTTGTTTATGCTGCATTCCTAGCAGTAGGACCATGTTTAAAGGGCTCAGTAAACAATTGTTGAGTGGAGAAAAGAAAGGAAATGCTGTAGCATGAAAGCTTGCTAATTTTTAATATGTGAAATATATTTTGTTACCAAAAACCATCTATAATGAAACTTTATAAACAGTTGTTGAAGAAGGTCTGCATTTGTGCAAGTGGTTTCTGATAGCTAACTAGGAAAATAGCATCTTTGGAAAAGCAATAAATATTCCTTTTCTACCTGTTCACTGCCTGTAATTAGAATTTAATTTCTTTTTATATGAAATCAAAAGTATCTTCTCTTAAAAAACTACATATTTTTCTGTTCTGCTACCAAATTTGTCAAACTTTGTAAAATTATAGGCTCTTTCTTTCCCTTAACTTTTAATTGAAACTTTTCATATGTTCATTACCTCTGCTCAACTACTTGGAATTATTTGCTTGTCTAATTTTTTCATATAAAGTACATGCTAAATTGTTTAGGATTAATTCCTTTAACTGGGAGTTCACTATGAAATGTCTTATCATGACCTGAACCTGATAAGCCCTTCAATTCGTATCTGTTATTTTGTTGACTCACAGGTAAAATGAATGACATGTAATTTGAATGTGAAGAGCAATGGTTTTATTTTTTTCCTAAGCTTGTAGGACAAGAATTAGACTTCCCACTGTCACATAGTTTGGTGCCAACTTGCAATTCTATAGAACTTACTCCATGGAAAATTTTCATTAGACCATTTTATATGTTAAGAGACCTGGAATTCATAATTTATGCTAAAAATCTGTTAAGGATTCATTTATTTCCACCCATTGACCTATCAATCTATTTTCTTGGATATTGTTGTGTGGTTCTGATATCAATTTAATGATGGCCTCATAAAATGGTTTATGAAGTGTTCCCCCCTCTTTGTTTTCTGAATTTGTTTTAGGACTGGTATTTTTTCCTTAAAAGGTAGGTCTACTGGTAAAGCCAACTGGACCTGGAGTTTTCTTTATGGAAGTGTTTTTTTAATTGCAGATTCAATTTATAAGATTGATATACAGTTCACCCTTGAACAACACAGGTTTGAGTTGCACAAGTTCACTTAAATGCAGATCTTTTTCAATGGTAAATACTATAGCACTACATGGTCCTCGGCTGAATCTGCAGATGTGGAGGGATCATGGATACAGAAGGCCGACTATAAATTATTTGCCGATTAACCCTCATATTGTTCCAGGGTCAACTGTAGTGCTATTCAGGTTTCACGTTTCTTTTTGAATCAATTTTGGTAATTTGTGTCTTTCAAAGAATTTATCCATGACATGTAAAATTGTTAAACAGCATGTAGCTGTTCATAATATTGCCTTTTAAAAAAAATGTTGAGAATCTACAGTAATGTTCCCCCTCTCATTTCTGGTATTGGTCAGTGCATTATCTTTTTTTTAACCAGTCTGACTAGCAGTTTACCACTTTTATGGCTATTCTCAAAGAGCCAGCTTTTGCATATATTGACTTTGTTGTTAGTCCATTTTCTATTTCACTGATTTATTTTTTATTATTTCTTTCTTTCTGCTTATTTTGAGTTTAAATTCCTCCTCTTTTTCTAGTTTCTTAGGGTAGAGTTTTAGATTGTCAACTATAGACTTTTCTTCTTTTCAACTATAAGTTATATGCTATGACTCCTTTCAAGCACTTCTTTATATTGTTGTTGTTTAGTCTCTAAATTGTGTCCAGTTCTTGTGACCCCATGGACTATAGCTCGCCAGCCTCCTCTGACCATGGGATTTCCCTGGCAAGAATACTGGAGTGGGCTGTCGTTTCCTTCTCCAGGAAATCTTTCTGACCCAGGGACTGAACTGACATCCCGCATTGGCAGGTGGATACTTTACTTCTGCGCCACCTGGGAAATCGCTTCTTTATATGCACTTCCCAAATTTTGTTCGGTTGTTTCTTTTTTAAAATTGGATTATTATAATTAGGTTTATTTTTTAAAAGTAAAGAGATAAATTTTTCATCTTATTATTTGTAGTTGGGAAAACAATCCAGAACACAGAAATATAGAGCATATTCTTAAAATAGGATATTTAACTCATTACATTCATTATAATTACTGATATCTGATTCATTGTAATTACTGATAATTTTACATCTTAATTTTTTCCAACCATGCTTTACTATGTTTTCTTTTTCCTACCTTTTGTTTACTTCATTTAGCTTGATAATAAAGTTATGTATTCTATTTCATTTTTGGGGGGGAGGATTTGTTCAATACCTTATTTTTAAAAGATTTTATTCTTTTTCAGACCACTTCTAGGTTCACAAGATTGAGAGGAAGTTACAGAGATTTCTCACATACCCTGTGTCCCCACACACATCACATCCTTCCATCTGTCATTATTTTTGTCCTAAATTTTACTTCTATACATGTTTGTGTTGTGCATTAAATGTATAAGGACATGTTTCCCTCATTTTAGTATCATACAGTGTATTTACTTTTTGCTGCCTAAAATATACTCCATTCTCTGCTTATTGATGTCTTCCCTACCCTGAACTCCTGGAAACCAGTCATCTTTTTACTGTGTCCATAGTTATTTCTTTTTCAGAATGTCTGTAGTTGGAATAATGTACTTTGCAGCCTTTTCAGACTGGCTTCTTTCACTGAGTAATATGCACTTCTTTAATTTATTCAGCATATTTATTAGTTATGTGGATTTTTATGTACCAGATACTGAAATACAAGGTAGAGTAAATTAGATATATTTCCTGCTCTCATAGAACTGAAGAGAAAGATATTCTAAACAATACAAATATAAATATATAATTATAAATATTATGATTTATAATGTCCAGGACATTCAATCTATTAAATGTACAGGTCATTATGAGGTTCATAAGTAAGAAGACTTATATTGAAGCATAAGGAAAGCTCTCTTTAAGGAAACTACGTTTTAGCTGACACCTAAAGAATGAGGAAAAGTTAGATTGACTAGGGAGGAAGGTGTTCCAGGAAGGGGAGAATATGCATGAAAACCCTAAGGTAAGAAGGAAGGCCTGTGTGGCTAAGCACAGAGAATTGGGGAGAGCGGCCAGAGATGAGGTTGGAGAGGCAGGCAGGAGCCAAATCATATTGAACTATATTGATTACGGTAACGATTTTTAAAGTAAATATTTAGGTTGATAAGAATTTTATGGAGAAGAATGGTTACTGCTACTTTTGTATTTAGGTGTTAGATCATTAGATCACGTTACATATAGATTAGGTTCCCAGGTGGTGCTAGTAGTGAAGAACCCGCCTGCCAATGCAGGAGACTTAAGAGACGTGGGTTCGATCCCTGGATTGGGAAGATCCCCTGGAGGAGGGCATGGCAACCCACTCTAGTATCCTTGCCTGGAGAATCCCATGGACAGGGGAGCCTGGTAGGCTACAGTCCATGGGGTCACAGAGTCGGGCACAACTGGAGTAACTTAGCATGCATAGATTGGGTTGGAGAGGGACAAGAAGGATGCAGCAAGACTAGTCAGGAAGCTGCTGCTTTAGTACAGAAGCGATGTCATGGGAGTTTGGACTAGAGTAGCGACAGCTGGCATGAAGTGGAAAGACTCGTGTGTATTTTTGAAGTAGATGTGAGGCTTCTTGGTTGTAAGCAATAGCAGAGGGCTCGCTGATTCAACAAAGGATGAAATTTCCTGAAAGAGTTATGAAGTTTCTAGGAAGGCTGAATAATCAACTTAAAAAGTGGATAGGAGGGTGGGCAGCTAGAAACAAAGTTGTGTTCATTCATTCTATAGACTGAGCTTCTTGGCTTTTGAAGCAAGAGATGTGTGTGTTTGGAAATTCTCCAGGCACTAGAAGTAAATTCAGCCACTGGAACATAAATTTAACAAATGACAGACCAAAGGCGGCTAGGTTTCTGACCCCACGTGAATTTTTGTTTCTTACTGTCATCTTTAGTGTTTATCAGAGAACATTAACTTACTGCCAGTTACAACTATGATGCCTTAAAATACATTGGTTTCTAATGTCACTTGCTGTTGAGCCTCTTATTAAAAAAAAAACACAACACTAAACCATTAGGCAAACATTATTAGATAACCTGGACCCATTAGAGCATGGCATTTGTTATTCTCTTTTTGCCAGACATTGTTTTTTGGAAGTACTGATGCCTAAGTTGGTTGGATTTCACCCAAATAACAATTACAATGTGATTATGCAAAGTAGTAACTGTCTTCTAATTATAACTCTAAAGCTAAAGAAATCTATTAGCAAACTAGTTATAACAAGGGAAAAAAAGAAAATTTTGGCCCCAAATATTCCTAGACCTAACACCAGTTTATTAGAATACTCTAGATTGTTAGTTTGCTGTTGGAAAAAAAAAATTGAGCCATACGGCCCTGTTTGTTTTGCAGGGTTTTAAAATATAGTGATGTCAGATATATCACTTGCTGGGTGAAATGAAGTCATCTTCTCCTTATAGAATGCCTCTCTGGGAATTGTATCGTTTAAAAAGAACTTCAGAAGCTTGTTAACCTGTGAGTTCAAAGTTAGGAAAGGACCTGAGCTACAAGCAACATCTTATGTGTACATGGAAAATTATGAACTAATTTCGACTGTCCTTCTCAGTGGTGTTCCCACATTTTCTTCTTTGTCTTTCATGTCCTGTGTATGACTGATAGAAAAGTCTTTTATGTCTAACCTGGAATGAAGTGAGAGATAAGGCAAGATTGCCATCATTATTTCTGAATCACCAGACGCATAGCAGTTTCTGGAGCAAATGTTTAATGTTTAAATGTATTAAAAACATTTCCAGTCATAAGCTCCGTAACCAGTATGAAACTACTGAAAAGAAGGAAACTGTTAAAGGTCTCCAAGAATCTCATTGAACATTGAATATGTTCAATTTTAACAACATATCTTGGGAAGGCAATATAAATGTACCTACCTATGTTGGAGAAAGACTAATGCTATATAATTGTTAAGAACCAAAGCAATCTCTACAAAGTAGCTTTTAAGACCATCTTTTCCAGGAAACCTTTATCCACTTGCATCCCTTCCTATCCTTTCAGGTCAGCAAATAACTGTTGTTCCTATTTTCTTGCTGTAGTCTGTCTGTTTCTTACACAACAGCCAAAATGATCTTCCCAAAGCACAAGTACAATAATATGGATAGAGGACAGAGACAGGAAGTTGCTAGGAACCCATGTAATTGACATCAGGACTTAATGAAACACACTGTGCCATCAGGATACCATCAAGTCACATCTCGATGGGGATTTAAAGTCAACAAATAAATCAAGATTAAGTAGAAACAAAGTTATTATTTACAATGCCTTTGATCACCTGTGAGACCAGCACCCTCCCTTAAAGACTTGAGGTCAGAAACCGATTGAAAAAAAGACAATTATTCTCTCCCTTCCTACACAAAATTTCATTGAACTGAATAGTGGGATTTCTGTCTGTTGTGTTATTTTTTTAGGTTCTCTCTTCCTGCCAAATGCTTATAGTTGAATTTCTGTGATCTAAATGCACATATGCTACAACTCTACTCTCATAATAGTCTATGAAATTATGAAAGTTGTTAATAAGGTGAGTCAGGAATCAGTAGTTCTAAAACAGTGGTTCTCTTTCTTGTGCTGACTCTGATAACATTGACTGGCAATATTTTCTTAGTGATAACTTAGGAAAGTTTGTGTTTTGTGATATAAGTTTGGCTCAGATTATGTATGTGTAATAGACAACTTTACAGACTTTTTGTGTTGATTTAAAATATGGCATTTGGTGTTTCTCAGTTGCCAAGTCATATCCGACACTTTGCAATCCCATGAACTGCAGCACGCCAGGTTTCCCTATCCTCCATTATCTCCCAGAGTTTGTTCCAACTCATGTCCATTGAGTCAGTGTTGCCATTCAATCATCTCATCCTCTGTTGTCCCCCCTCTCTTCTTGCCCTGGTCTTTCCCAGCATCAAGGTCTTTTCACTCATTTACAATCATTTTGCTTTATATCTCTTTATTATAAGTACCACATTAGTGCCAAATTAGAATGTGCTACCTGTTTATAACTTCATTGTGAATTTTGAATTTTGCATATTAATGTGGATTTTTAAAATAATACGTAATTTAAGTCACTTTGCTATTAATGAAGGATGTGTTCTTTGTATCAGTTGGGCATTACTGAGTAAAATACTGGAAATGTAACCCAGAGAGTATTTTGCTTACTGCAATGAGTCAGACAGAGAAGGGCACAATTATATGATATCATTTATATGTGGAATCCAAAAAAAAATGATACAAATGAATCTCTACACAAGGAATGGATTCACAGACATAGAAAACAAATGTATGGTTATCAATGGGGAGAGCGGAGAGGAAGGAAAAATTAGGGGCATGGGATTAACAGATAAAAACTACTATATATAAAAGAGATACACAACAAGGATTTACTATATGGCTCAGGGAATTATACCCAAGATTATAAGATTAATTATAAGATTATTGTATCTCTTAATAACCTATCATGCAAAAAAAAAAAAAAAAAAAAAGGAAGCATTGTGCTGAACACATGAAAGTAACACAGTATTGTAAATCAACTATACTTCATTTTTAAAGAAGTGTGGCATTCAAGCATTTGCAGGCATCACCTCCAAGAAGTTCTTAGGTAATTAATAAATGCTCTTTGTGTAAATCATTTCTAACAGTGAAATGGAGAAAATTTAACACCCAAAGCTTTTGGTGGACCGGTAGCTTTGTTGTACTAAGTGGATCACTGACTTTGTTGCAGAGGTTGGGTATATGGGAATATTCCAGAATGCTTAAGAGTGCCATTATTCTGCTTTTCTGATGCCATTGGTTGCCTCTGAAGAATCGGTTTATGTTTAGATTATACACATCTTTTTTTTTCCCCTCCCTAATTCTGTTCAAAATTTAAACGATGAGGGAGTGGAAACAATTGGATTCCCACTACCTCCCACTCCCTACTTCCTCCTGCCAATATAAATTCTATATTCTGTTTTAATTACAGAAAGGCAAATAATAATTAAACAAGATGTTAGTCATTTACTTAAAATGAATTGTGTCTGAACAGCCATTGTATAATAGAGTTTTCATATGAGCTACATATGTAAAATTTGAGCATATGTAAAATATGAGCTACATATTTAAAATTTCTACTAGTTACATTAAAAGCAGGATAAAGAAACAGGTGAAAATAATTTCAATACTATATATTATTTAGCTCAATATATCCCAAATGTCATTATTTCCCTTTAATCAATATAAAGTGTTACTTCCCTGGTGGCTCAGCAATAAAGAATCTGCCTGCCAATGCAGGAGACACGAGTTCAATCCCTGGGACAGGAAGATCCCCTGGAGAAACAAATATTTTATTTCCCACTCCAATATTCTTGCCTGGAAAATTCCATGAACAGAAGTACAGTCCATGGAGTTGCAAATAGTTGGACATGACTTAGCAACTAAACAACAGTGAGATATTTTACATTCTTTTTTGCATATTAAGTCTAAAAAATTCAATGTATATTTTACTCTTACAGCACCTCTCAGTTTGGACTGGGCACATTTCAAATGATCAGTGGCTACAGAGGTTGTGATGACTATTGGACAGTGCATGTTCAGAGTAAAACATTGGTTATTCTACCTTTCAGTCCAGCTTATCATTTATCCCCAAGACAGGGGTTTCTCTTTTTTTCTTACTCCCACACACATGAAGAAAATGCCTCACTCACAGCGATGCAGTGGAACTCCAGCCTTCTACTGGAGTGTTTCTTAAGGGTTAGTGAGGGACGAAGGAGTAGACCATGTAAGGAGAGAGACATTTCAGCGTCTGTGGATCAGCGAATATTTAGTTAGAAAAAAATCTGCAGTACAGATCCAAGATATGTAGGTTCCTTTCCAGTTGTGAATAACTAATGTTTTTGTACAATTATAATTACTATGAGAATATTTAAATTCCATCCAAATAAAAGAAAGGTTAAATTGATATAGCCACAGTTCTGGCTTTCTTTAAAATATGAAAGCAGCTTCATTTCCAGAATTTGAAAATGGCTCTTAAGTTGTTACTAGATACTCTGACATTCCCTGCAGTAGCAGCTGTTACCAGTTCTAATTGGCCAAGTCAAGACTTTAGGCTTGGACCTGGGTTGTCACACTTATTGCATTTCTTATGATTTTTTTAATATAGTAACAAAATAGTTAATGAAAATATACTACTGGTAAAGTAGAAAATGCAACAAATATATCATTTTTAGAAAGACTCCAAAGAACAAATGGTTTACTTTGTTTCTAGCTTGAAGCTATTATTGATTCTTCTTTTAAATATTGACCTATGTTTTTCCCCCTCCTATATATAGATTTCTGGCTGGAAGAGGGCTAAGGGGTTAGGCTGGAGAGTTAGGCTTGACTTGAAATACTTTCAGGATTTTATTTTTATCTGTTAAGTTATTCAAGTAATAGATTGACGTTTCAGGAAAGTTGTCAGGTACCTGTGGAGATGAGAAGGTAGGGAGGACATCTGTGTAAGTTCTGACACTGAAGGCAGAAAAAAGAAGAAGCAGATGTAGAAATCTGAAAGAGATCATTTTGAAACCTTTAACTAGGACAGAAGCATCACAGCAGAGGGCTATGTTCAAGAGTGTGAAGTGCAGACTCTACAGAACTTGGGGGAATAAAGCAGATGGGAAGCTTAAGGAAGTACTCGGGATGGTTCCAGAAACTGTGTTGTGCATATCTGGATGGATAAAGTGGTTGGTGATGCTGTTTAAAAAAAAAAAAAAAGTAATTCAGAAGTAATACAAGAGAAAATAGATTGGATGGAGGGAAGGGGTTTGGTTTTAAACATGTTAAATCTGAATTACCTTTAACAATAAAACTATAGTAACAAAGGCCTGCACTCTTTGAGCAAAAGTCATATGAATAATAAATGTATTTATGAAGAATAGTATATAGACCAACTGAAGCAGTCAAAGCACAGTCATAATGTAAACACATTACTATGTGTGCTTGTTAGTTTATTTTAACATAACTATCATTTCTCCACATCTTGATATTCACATATTGGCTTTTCTTGAGGCAAGAGCTGCTCATAGAGTTCAATCTCTAAATGATGAAAAGATTTTGATGACTCTCCCCAGCTCAGGGTTTGTTTTGACCAGATTTGATAAACATTTGCTTCTTTAATGGAGGGCATGCACTCCCCTTTCCTAAATCATCACTTTCAGCCACTTTCCTAAATAAGTTTCAGTCACTTGATAGATCTGCCTAATTTCTCTGCCCCTTTCTAAGAATAACATATCATAAGGTTATCTGCTATTTTGTATATCCAATTTGTGACCATGTATTAGAAAATGAATAAAATGTGGCTTTCATCTTCAGAATATGAGAGTTCACCAAATCACATTGCTGTTCAGTTGCTAAGTTGTGTCCAGCCCTTTGTAAACCCATGGACTGCTGCACGCCAGGCTTCCCTGTCCTTCACCATCTCCCAGAGTTTGCTCAAACTCATAACCTTTGAATAAGTGATGCCATCCAACCATGTCATCCTCTGTTGCCCCCTTCTCCTCCTGCTCTCAGTCTTTCCCAGCATCAAGGTCTTTTACAATGAGTCAGATTTTCACATCAGGTAGCCAAAGTCTTGGAGCTTCAAACTTGGCATTTTTGTTCCCTGGGATTGATTTCATCAGGATAACTCTAATCTTTGGGGTTACTTGAATGTGACCACTGTACCAAGTTGTGCAAAAGCCACTGAATAAAACACAACTTTGAATCTTAAATACTGGTCATTGTGAACTGCTTTTGGAAAAACCATGCTCTCTAACCATGAATTGGTAAATGTATTAACCATGTGGGTTTCAAAATATCACCTCAATTCTTTGCACATACAATGTAATTTCACAAATACTAAGCAAGTAGTGTTAATGATCACACAGAGCTATCACTGGCAAAAGTGCCAGACAGCTGCACCACATTTATAAGGAGGGTTAGAGGTATGGGGAGCATGGCATTTAGCCTGTATTGTGCTTTGTAATCTTCACAGAAAGCTGAAAGCTGTTTCTCCCCCTGAAAAGGTTGGGGAAAGCTGTATTTAAGAATTGTGTTCCCCCACATGTTTATTTTTCAGAGCTAAAACAAGCTTTATTTGTCCATTTTGATTCATCCCTAACGAGTAAACTATGCAGTCATATTTCCCACAAATCTACAGATAATGACACAGAGTGAAAATTAACATTTGCATTTGCAGAGAAACTGCTACAAACTTGAGAAGTAATGAATTTTTGTGATTTTCCACCAACATGTTGTCTCAAATTTGTCTTCACATTCAATTAAAAACTGTCCCTTTCTCTGTAGGCAATTTAAACAAAATAAAGTAAAAAACAAATCTGCTGTCACTTTCAGATCACTTTGGGAAAAAATATAATTTTAAGGAATAAGAAAGTTCTTGAGCATATTTCTGTGTTAGAGATAAAGTAGTTTTGAAAATAGAACTGGTGGTTAGGAGGGAGGACTTTGGGGTTCTGCTACTTTTTGATCTTTAAGAAGTCCTTTGACCTTCTCCCATGTGTCCAGAGCCAGGCACTGTCCGTGCTTCTTCCCCTTGGAAGGTTTACTTTCTGGCTGTGTCTCAGCTTCTCTCGAGCTATCCAGGGAGTTTCCCTTCTCTGAACACTGTCCAAATCTTGTGAAATAGGCTGTGCTTCCCATAGATATAATCAGACTGGATAATAGAAAGCAAGAAGGTTTGGGTCTTTATTATCTCCTTCAAAGCTAGAAGACTCAGCAATCTCCTAAGGTTAAAAAGAAGTAAAAACCTATTTCAAAAATATGAATATATTCAACTCAAGATTTCAAAGTGTTAGTTTGCTAAGCTAAATCATCAATAGTTTTTTGTAACTAAGTGACGAATATGCAAAAAGGTCATCCTGCTCCTCGGTGTATCAGTCAGTGATATATACGTCTTTACACTTTTTATGCTTCAACATTTCTCTATAAAAACAAAAAGACCATTTAGCAGAGCTGATATATTTATAAGCTAAGGAAACACATTCTGTTGCTCACACTTTCTACTCTGAAAACATTGGTTGATTGCCTATTGGAGAACTTTTATTAAAATCAATTACAGTTAACCTTAAACAACATAGCATGGGTTTGAGGTGCATGGGTACACTTATACACGGATTTTTTTTTTCAATAAATACGTACTAAATTACTACACAATCGGTGGTTGGTTGAATCCATAAATGTGGACCCACACATATTGATGGCTGACTATAATGTTATACATGAATTTTCAACTGCACAGAGGTTGGTGCCCCAAACCTTGCATTGTTCAAGAGTCAACTGTTTAGATAACCACTTAGAAGTTTATTGAGTGTCCTGTTAAAGTGTAGTATGCTGTACCAGGGTCTATCCTGTATAGAATTAAGTAAGGTTTCTTTCTTATTATTTGAAAAACACACTTTTTTTTTCTAGGATAGACCACAAAAACAAGTCTCAGTAAATCTGAGAACTTTGACGCCGTGTTAAGCATCTCTTTCAACCATAGCAGCATAAGACTAGAAACCAACTGCAAGGAAAAAACTGCAAAAACACAAACACATGAAAGATTTTTTACACGTTTACAGGATGCCACTAAAGAACCAATGGGTCATTGAAGAAATCAAAGTGGATTTGAAAGTGTAAGAGGATTTGAGAAAATGAAAATGGATACATAACAATCTATAATCTGTGGGAGGCAGCAAAAGGAGTTCTAAGGGAAATTTATAGTGAAACAAACCTACCTGTGGAAAATCACAGAGAAAAACTCTAATCTTACACCTATAGGAACTAGAAAAATATAAACAAAACCCAAAGTTAGTGGAAGGAAAGAAATTATAAAGATTGAAGTAGAAATGGATGAAATAGAGGCTGAAAAATAAAAAATAGAAAAGGTCAATGAAACTAAGAGCTGATTCTTTGAAAAGATAAAGAAAATTGATAAACTTTGGTCAGACTCATCAAGAAAAAAATGAGAAAGGGCCCACATAATAAAAAATGAAAAAGAAGTTACAGCTGTCACTACAGAAATCCAAAGGATCACGAGAGATTACTATGAACAAAATGGAGGAACTAGAAGAAGTGGATAAATTCCTAGAAACTTAGTTTCCCAGGATTGAACCAGTAGGAAAAATAAAATATGAGCAAAATGATTACCAGTAATTAAATTGGGTCAGTGATTTTTAAAAATCCCAGCAAGTGAAAATCCAGAACCAAGTGGTTTCATAGGTGATTTCTACCAAATATTTAAGGAGTTAGCATCTATCCTTCTTAAACTATTCTTTAAAAAATTGAGGAGAAGAAATGCTTAATGCTTCAGAACTCATTCTACAAAGCCTGCATCACCCTTATACCAAACCAGACAAGGACACCATAAGAAAAGAATAGGCCAATGTTCCTGATTTATTCAAAATAAATGAATAGTTCAGTTCAGTTCAGTCGCTCAGTAGGGTCTGACTATTTGTGACCCGGTGGACTGCAGCATACCAGGCTTACCTGTCCGGCACCAACTCCTGGAGCTTGCTCAAACTCATATCCATTGAGTCGGTGATGTGATCCAGCCATCTCATTCTCTGTTGTCCCCTTCTGCTTCAATCTTTCCCAGCATCAGGGTCTTTTCCAATAAGTTAGTTCTTCACATCAGGTAGCCAAAGTATTGGAGTTTCAACTTCAGCATCAGTCCTTCCAATGAATATTCAGGACTGATATCCTTCAGGATGGACTGGTTGGATCTCCTTGCAGTCCAAGGGACTCTCAAGAGTCTTCTCCAACACCACAGTTCAAAAGCATCAATTCTTTGGTGCTCAGCCTTCTTCACAGTCCAACTCTCACATCCATACATGACCACTGGAAAAACCATAACTTTGGCTACAGGGACCTTTGTAGGCAAAGTAATGTCTCTGCTTTTTAATATGCTGTCTAGGTTGGTCATGAGTTTTCTTCCAAGGAGCAAGCGTCTTCTAAGTTCATGGCTGCAGTCACCATCTGCAGTGATTTTCAAGCCCAAGAAAATAAAGTCAGCCACTGTTTCCATTGTTTCCCCATCTATTTGCCATGAAGTGATGGGACCACATGCCATGATCTTAGTTTTCTGAGTGTTGAGTTTTAAGCCAACTTTTTCACTCTCCTCTTTCACTTTCATCAAGAGGCTCTTTAGTTCTTCTTCACTTTCTGCCATAAGGGTGGTGCCATCTGTGAATCTGAGGTTATTGCTATTTCTCCCTGAAATCTTGATTCCAGCTGTGCTTTATCAAGCCTGGCATTTCCCATGACATACTCTGCATATAAGTTAAATAAGCAGGATGACAATATACAGACTTGATGTACTCCTTTCCCTATTTGGAACCAGTCTGTTGTTCCATGTCCAGTTCTAACTGTTGCTTCTTGACCTGCTTAGAGATTTCTCAGGAGGCAGGTCAGGTGGTCTGGTGTTCTCAACTCTTTAAGAACTTTCCAGTTTGTTGTGATCCACACAATCAAAGGCTTTGGCATAGTCAATAAAGCAGAAGTAGATGTTTTTCTAGAACTCTCTTGACTTTTCTATGATGCAATGGATGTTGGCAATTTGATCTCTGGTTCCTCTGCCTTTTCTAAATCAAGCTTGAACATCTGGAAGTTATTGGTTCACATACTGTTGAGGTCTGGCTTGAGAATTTTGAGCATTAGTTTACTAGCATGTTAGATGAGCGCAATTGTGCAGTAGTTTGAACATTCTTTGGTCTTGCCTTTCTTTGGGATTGGAATGAAAACGGACCTTTTCCAGTCCTGTGGCCACTGCTGAGTTTTCCAAATTTGCTGGCATATTGAGTGCAGCCCTTTCATAACATAGTCTTTTAGGATTTGAAATAGCTCAAGTGGAATTCCATCACCTCCACTAGCTTTGTTCGTAGTGATGCTTCCTAAGGCCCAGTTGACTTCACATTCTAGGATGTATGGCTCTAGGTGGGTGATCACACCATTTTGGTTATCTGGGTCATGAAGATCTTTTTTGGATAGTTCTTCAGTGTATTCTTGCCACCTCTTCGTAAAATCTTCTGCTTCTGTTAGGTCCATACCATTTCTGTCCTTTTCATGCTCATCTTTGCATGAAATGTTCCCTTGGTATCTCTAATTGTCTTGGAGATCTCTAGTCTTTCCCTTCTGTTGTTTTCCTCTATTTCTTTGCATTGATCACTGAGGAAGGCTTAAATCCTCAGCATATTGGCAAACCAAATTTAAGACTACATTCCCTGGTGACTCAGACAGTAAAGAATCTGCCTGCAATGTAGGAGACCCACCTTCTCTCCCTGGGTCAGGAAGATCATCTGGAGAAGGGAATGGCTACACACTCCAGTATTCTTGCCTGAAAAAATTCCAGGAACCTGGCTACTCCTTGCTAGTCCATGGGTTGCAAAGACTTGGACATGATTGAGAGACTAACACTTTCACTTTTTCATGCTTATGATCAAGTGGGATTTATCCTAGGTATGCAGGAATGATTCAGTATCCACAATCAATCAGTGTGACACACCATGTTAACAAATTGAATAATAAAAGTCATTCATAGATACAGAAAAAGATTTTGACACTTCAACATCCATTTATGATTAAAAACTCTCAACAAACTGGGTATTAGGAAACATACCTCAACATAATGAAGTCCATATATGACAAGCGACTCAATGGACATGAATTTGAGCAAACTCTGGGAGATGGCGAAGGACAGGTAAGCCTGGCATGCTGCAGTCCATGGGGTCGCAAAGAGTCAGACACAACTGAGTGACTGAACAACAACAGCATGACACACCTACAACCAACATCATATTCAGCGGTGAAATGCCAAAAGAGTCTCCTTTAAGATCAGGAACAAGGCAAGAATGTCCACTCTGAGCCACTTTTATTCAGCATTGTATTGGAAATCCCTAGCCATAGTAATCAGAGAAGAAAAAGAAGTGAGGAATTTCAATTGTAAAAGAAGTAAAACTCACTGTTTGTAGGTGACATAATACTATAATAGAAAAACTTAATGACAACACCAAAAAACACCCCACCTATTAGAACTAACATATGAATTCAGTAATAAAGTTTCAGAAATCTATTCTGTTTCTATACACTAACAATGACCTGTCAAAAGAGAAGTGAAAAAAAACCTATGTATAATTGCATCAAGAGGAATAAAATATGTAGGAATAAATCTAACCAAGGAGGTGAAAGACTTGTACTTGGAAAACTAAAAGATATTGAGGAAAGACATTGAAGAAGACACAAGCATTGGAAAGATATACTTTACTCATGAATTGAAAGAATTAATATTGCTAAAATGACCATACTTTCCAAGACAATCTACAGATTCAATACAATCCCTATGAAAATACTAATGACATTTTTCAGAGAATTAGAACAAATAAAAAACTTTGGAAACACAAAAGACCCTTAATACCAAAATGATCTTGATAAAGAAGAACGCTGATGGATCATGAACTTGATATCAAACTGTACTACAAAGCTACAGTAATCAAAACAGTATGGTAACATGACCAAGTGCCGTAGGAAAAGATGCTCAACATCAGGAATTATCAGAGAAGTAATGATCAAAACTGAAATGCAGTGTCATCTTATACCAGTCAGAATGGCCATCATCAAAAAGCCTACAAATAAATTTCTGGAGAGAATGTGGGGAAAAGGAAACAGTCCTGCACTATTTGTGGGAATGTGATTGATACAGCCGCCATGGAGAGCAGCCACCATGGAGTTTCCTTCAAAAAACTAAAAATAGAGAGCTATTTTACGATCCTACAATCCAACTCCTGGTCATACATCCTGAGAAAACCTTAATTTGAAAAGATACATATGCTGCAATGTTCATACCAGCACTATTTAGAATAGCCAAAGTATGGAGACAACCTAAATGTGCGTTGACAGATGAATGGATAAAGAAGATGTGGTATATATATACAATGGAATACTACTCAACCATAAAATAGAATGAAATAATGCTATTTGCAGCTACATGGATGGACCTAGGGATTATCATATACATGAAGTCAGAGAAAGACAAATATATCATTTATATGTGGAATCTAAAAAAATGATACAAATAAAATTATTTGCAAAATAGAAACAGCCTCACAGACATAGAAAACAAACTTTTGGTTACCAAAGGGAAAGGGGTACATTAAGATTTTGGGAATAACATCTACACACTATTAAATGTAAAATAGGTTAACAACAAGGCTACTGTATAGCACAGGGACCTACAGTCAATATTTTATAAGAACCTTATGGGAAAATAATCTGAAAAAGAATATATGTATCCAAATCACTTTACTGTACACCTGAAATTAACACAACATTGTAAATCAACTATACTTCACGTTTTCTCAGACTTGTCAGAGAAAAACAAATACCATATATTAATGCATATATGTAGAATCTGAAAAAATAAGTATAGATGATCTTATTTACAAAGCAGAAATAGAGACATAGACATAGAGAGCAAATGTATGGATGCCAAGGGGGAAAGGTAGGGTGGGATGAATTGGGAGATTGGAATTGACATATCCACAGTATTGATACTATGTATAAAATAGATAACTAATAAGAACCTTAGAAAAAAAACTATACTTCAATTTAAAAAATAAGTTTTTTAAAATACCAAACAAACAAAAAAGACCCAGTATAGTACTGGCACAAAAATAGACACATAGTTCAATGGAACGGAACAGAGGACCCAGAAAAGAACTCTGGGTTGTCCATACTCTGTGGATAATTTATCTGTGACAAAGGCAGTAAGGATCTACAATGGGGAAAAGACAGCCTTTTCAATAATGGTACTGGGAAAACTGGACAGCTACATGCAAATTGATGCTTTTGAACTGTGGTGCTGGAGAAGACTCTGGAGAGTCCCTTGGACTGCAAGGAGATCCAACCAGTCCATCCTAAAGGAGATCAGTCTTGGGTGTTCGTTGGAAGGACTGATGCTGAAGCCGAAACTCCAATACTTTGGCCCCCTGATGTGGAGAGTTGACTCATTTGAAAACACCCTGTTGCTGGGAAAGATTGAGGGCAGGAGGAAAAGGGGATGACAGAGGATGAGATGGTTGGATGTCATCTCCGACACAATGGACATGGGTTTGGGTGGACTCCGGGAGTTGGTGATGGACAGGAAGGCCTGGCGTACTGCAGTTCATGGGGTCACCAAGAGTCAGACGCGACTGAGCGACTGAACTGAACTGAATATGCAAAAGAATCAAACTGGACTATTTTCTCACACTATGTAGAATTAAAGACTTAAATCTAAGACCTAAAACCATAAAACTTCTAGAAAAAAACAGGCAGTATGCTCTTTAACATCAGTGGTAATAATATTTTTTTGAATCTGTGTCCTCAGGCTAGTGAAACAAAAGCAAAAACAAACAAATGTGATTGCATAAAGCTGAAAAAGTTTTGGATAGCAAAGGAAACTATCAACAAAACAAAAAGTCCACCTACTGAATGGGAGATGTTTGCAAACAATATAACTGATAAGGAGTTAATATCTAAAATATACAAAGAGCTCATACAACTCAATATCAACAAAGAAACCCAAACAACCTAGTTAAAAAATGGGCAGAGGATGTGCAGATGACCAACAGGCACATGAAGATACACAACGTCATTAATCACTCAGTTCAGTTCAGTTCAGTTCAGTCGCTCAGTCGTGTCCGACTCTTTGCGACCCCATGAATCGCAGCACGCCAGGCCTCCCTGTTCATCACCATCTCTCGGAGTTCACTCAGACTCACATCCATCGAGTCCGTGATGCCATCCAGCCATCTCATCCTCGGTCGTCCCCTTCTCCTCCTGCCCCCAATCCCTCCCAGCATCAGAGTCTTTTCCAATGAGTCAACTCTTCGCATGAGGTGGCCAAAGTACTGGAGTTTC